>JASKGM010000008.1:417019-532126 GCA_034509205.1 Ceratonia siliqua
TGAGAATATCAAAAAAACAATTTAATGCAAGTACATTAAAACAAAAGTAAGTGAAATTTTGTAGGTTGAAGTGCTTTCGTGTTGGAATGGAGGGAGAGAGGACGAGTGGGATATTGCTGTTTGAGAAATAAACTGAGATTGGGAGGTTTGGAAGACACTTCATGTCCTTGGACCAGTCGAAGACAGAGAGCTTCTGATACTGAACGAGTTTGCCCTCAACATAAATAATAATCTTGTGGGTGTTCATAGAGGTTTCCTAGATATGCTTGGCTCAGTTTAGACAGAAGCTATATGCCCATAAAAAATCAAGCAGGATAAGAGAAACTATTGGGAACAAGTAATGTACCTGCAGGCTGCAGCTGCATCCAATAAGTTAAGATTCAAGTTGTGTTGTGGTAGGTAAATTCTACTTATATAACTTGTATCTCAATTATTAATTTCAGCTAAACTAGTTCACAAGAATTTTGTAAAAGATAATTACAGCTAAGGATAGTACCAAACATGTACATTCTGAGTTCTGACAAATCTCCATATATACCCAGAGTTTATCATCGGACCATTCACAGAACCATGAAGGTAGCCGCTGTAAAGTTTCTTAAATCTTAATACTTTCAAGTTTGATAAAAATGAATGAATCATGATCCAGTCCTCCTAGTACCGCATGTATCAGAAGTAAATAACTGTGACCATATATGTAGCCAATATTTCGATTCCTAAAATGTATCTCTACCTTCTTTAATTCATATTGTTATTAATGGTTGAATGAATTTAAATATTTTTTAACAAACATGGCTCTGGTGCGTGGCACATGTTGCCCTAAAGTTAAAAATTCAGAGATTGAGAGAAACAGCAAAATCAGAACAATTATATTACCATCAAAGTAAATGTAGCAATCAAAACTCTCCCGTGAGCAATCACATCCTACGGACAAAATTATATCCCATTAGAAAACCAACGCCCGCGGGTACAACAAAACAAGTTTACATATGAACATCAACACAAAATGAAAACAAAATCAACAAAGTCCCCTTGAAACCCGCATCCAGGTGCATTATCTTAAGGGAACTTCTGCGAATTGTGACATTGTTCATTCACAGCTAGCCAAAATTTTGGGCTTCGGTTAAGCCATTCTCTAAACTCGTAAGATGGTAGAGGAATTCCATGCAAAATTTTAGGGAGAAAAACAAAGAAAAATACTACAATCAGTCACTTCTTTCTGTTATGTACCTCAGCCTCTGAAAAGTTATGTAAGGCAGAACTCTATAGGCAAAATTTGTGAGCCCCCCTTTCCTCCAGGATCCAATTCTCCCTCCAATAAAAAGAAAATGCCAATATACAGATTGGACTTGAAATAACTTGTATTATGGTGCAAGATCAAATGCTTAGTTCCTGAGGCTGTCAGTCAGAATTTTGTGAAGAGCCTAAAGAAGAAGCCATTCCATTAGTAGACCCCTCTCCACTTGCCAAAGTTGAAGGACCCCCTTGGCTGCGATTCTCCTCATTACCACAAGTGCGAGATTTTCCAGGTCTCAATCTGATATTAGTACCCATGGGGAAGGGCTCCTGCAGAGACAAATTAAGTCAATTTTGTCACAGGGTAGGAGGTTATCAACAAAAGAATCAGATTTTAGAAGTGTTTAGTTAGCTGGAGGAAAATTTACAATGTTGACCCCTTTCTTTCATCACAAAATTCACTCATTAAGTACAATTGGAATTTGGAACAATAGCCTCTTAATTGAAAGCCCAATCTGTTGAATGCACACTACCAGAACAAAGATTATATTATTGCCACCAAAACCAGCTCAAGTCAGAACTATTATGCTTGAATTAATTTGTGTTTGTGCATTCCATAATCATATAAATGAGAAAGTATGTATAGTAACCTGCATTTTAATACTACCAGCCTAACATATTCATATAAACATCTTTAAAATCAGATCTAAGAAGCAAAACATCAGTAGGAATCTTTTCGGTAACAAATATCATACCGGATCACCAGCATTTGGGCCATCTGTGTGGAAGAGAATAGGACGGCAACGTTTATCTTCATTCATCAAGCTTGAATTCTGGAAATGAGCAATAAGAGCAGCTTTCCCTTGAATTCGGGCATATGCAAGTGAGGCTACCTTTTCACTGTTAAATTTCTCCCATTTTTTCCCATTAAAAGCCTGCACGATGTTTCTTATCTATTAGCTTCAACAACTCAGAATTCATATTGCATAGATAAATAACTCAAATTACTATTAAATAAGATTTACCTGGTGGAATGGAACAATCTGAGAAGGATCAATCGTATTAATGAATGCATAGCCAACATTACATTTGTTCTGCAATTATTTGTATAACTGAATTAGAAACACAATTAGGGTTTCTCTTTAAAAGAAAGAACCGGCTGACCATATATAAATGCTTGCCTTGAAGTCAATTGGCAAATAAAGAAAATCATAAGTTCCCCGACACTGCTCATCTATGGCAGCCAGAAGCATCTTTGAAGTATACCTGCCAAATAAAATAAAAAAATAAAAGAGGAAAAGGAGATATCAGAAAACCAGTGCCAAAAAGTTTCAATGCTTTACTAATATACCAATGTAAACAGTATATGTCAAATGTGCACAGGCATATGCAAGCATGAGCATGCACGTGTTTGTGTAAGAAAAAAACGAGAGATTTTGCATTTGTATTGAACTAATGCTTCAAGTGAAAAAGACAAACAGCCAAACAATAACTAGCCAAATTAAGTAAAATCATTAGCTGTAAAATACATATTGATTTAATATCTGCCATATCTTAAAAAGGGTATAAAAATTTAAGAACAGTATAAAATCACCATATTAAGTTGATATTTGAAGACGAAAAGATAACAGTACAGGAAACAAAGGTCCAAAGAGCCAGGAAGACAATTGACATACTTGTTGGGAATATTTTTTATCATAAGAGTTGTTCGGTTATCTTCCCCACGCAATATGCTGCCTAGGTCAAGTTCGTATAGTTTTTTATCACCATTGCTTGTGTTAGCTTCACTTTTACGGGGATACAGGTTTCTCATTCGTTCATTGGAATCAAATTTAGATATTGAAGTCATAAGATGTCTCCCAGGGAAAACATGCGACAACTGCTTAGGAGAGCTCTGCCCAGCATTGGATATCAATTCCGTGCCATTCCCACCCATATGAGAAAACAAGTTGTGAGAAGAAAAATCCGGAGGATGCATTTGCCAGGTACCAGGAAAACCTGCACTCCCTAGAGAACCCAATCGAAAACCAGAAGCTTCGGGAGACACACCCAAATAAGAATGTTGCCTGTCCCAGGGGGAGGCTGTAACAACTGGTGCTGATCCAACATGGTGGTCCATGTGTGATGGTCTCAGCATATGAGGCTGTGTTATAGGAAAGCTGGGAATCTGTGGTAGGCAAGGAGCACAAGCACTGTTAACATATGATGGTGTTTTCTGCCAAAGTATGGGACTTGGTGAAGGTTCCTGATGCAAATTGGAGCTGTTCCACATGTGATAAAGTCCATGACGTGGGTTGTTCCCATTTCCTGAAGATCCAAAATAGAAGAAAGATTTCACACCAGGATTTAAACGTAAAACTATTCAACCAACATCACAAAAAAGAGTTTCTTCAGTCTACAAATACCCAGCTTCTAACACCCAAAAGGTTAAAGAAAGGTTAATCTGAAGACCCATATTCATTTCATCAACTTTAATCACAGATAGTCAGACAGGTGAGTCTAAATTTATTTAAACCAATACTATTAAAAGTAGGCATTTTAATTTCAGGTGTTATTAAAGAATTATCCACAAAAAAAAAAAAATTGAGCACCCTGCACATCTTCATTGACAGTCATGCCCATTATTCTTGTAAGCTGCTAGGATGCCACTTAAAGAAAACAATAATAAATTCACCCTTGCAATAATTTGCCCCTCCCATCACAATTTTCGCTAGATAAGCAACCATTTTAAAACTGTTGCAAAAATAAAAAGGGTTATACACAAAGCTTTCTGGGCAGGTAAACATTCATTACACTTATGACTTACCTACTCCATTAAATTCCATCAGATTCCCAGTCGAACCCATTCCCTGAATGTGCCTGCTGTCGGAGCCTTCTGACACTCCTGTACCAATATTGCCAGCCACATTGCCAGTGATGCTTGAAAAGTTGTAAGCACTACCATTAGCTAAACTATCATGATAATCAGGGAAGGAACGAGGATGAAATCTTGGAATAGATGCAAATTTCATTGCATCAAGAAAGTTACTGGACTCGCAAACACCAGGCAATTTTCCAGCAGATGCCCCTCTCACTGTTTTGTGAATACTAGAATTCACATGAGAGAATGCATTATCAATTAATGCATTAATAGGTTGCTGTATTGTAGATTGAAATCCTGGATTAGACCCACTTTCCAAGCAGCCAGATGCAATTACTCCAGGAGACATTGTTGCTGTAAATGATGTCTAGTGAGACCAAGGAGAGCATTTACTTCCTAAGAATTAAAAATTAAAATTCAAAAAAAAAAAAAATTGAACCAGACACAATCATACCCTTCTGTCTTAGTGATAAGTTGTCACAAAGACTTTGACCAACGTCAGATTCATCTTGCCCCTTGTGAGACTGCTGCATCAGACTACAAAAGCATGGCTTCCATGATTATTTACAAATGCAAAGAATTACTTGAAAGAAATGAACATTTATTACTATTTACTAACATAGATCATGGTGATCTATTACAATTTTGCACTCCGCCACTTAAAAGTCAAAAGTCTATTAACAGTTAAGAGCAGCATGATTAAAAAGCAGAAAATAGTTATAAAGCAACTAAAAAAAATAAAGAGAACTAAAAAGATAAAGAAGAAGAAGAAAAGGGAATAGCCACCATGTAGCACCCCTAGGATAGCCTGGTTCAAGCTTGATCTGCTTCCCAGCAATGTCACTCCTGTTCAATGCACGAAGAGCAGCTTCTGCAGCTCGTGCATCATAAAATTCAATAAATTTGTGATAATTCACTTCTGGAGATTCATAGATCTGCAAGCAAAAGCAACATACTTAAGGATGCTTGAATCACCTTCATAAAGCACAAGCAACAAAATTTGGGTGAAAGCCAAAAATGAACATCTTACTTCTTTTATTTGTCCATAAAATCCAAAAATCTGTTGAAGCTCATCATTTGAAACAGAAGATTCAAGACCAGATAGCACCAGTGTACCATGGCTAATATCCCTATCTGGAGCATTGCCCTAACATATGAGCAAGTTAAGATACTTTTATGAGCAAAGCATCATAAATAGGAACCAGAAGTAACCGAACAAGCAAAGCACATAGCAGTAATACTAGAAGATGATCATATTTAATAACACTACCAACTTTGTTGAAATGATAATTATGGAAAAAAATTATACATGCAGCAAAACTGGCTAAAAATCATACCTTCGGAATTGAATAATGTATGTCAAGTTTTCTTGACCTCAATGACCCATTTTGAAGCACTTCCATTGCATTTTGTGCTGCCCTTAGGTCATAATAAGAAATCATAACAAACCCACGATGCTTGCATGCTGTATAAATGGTTCGAATGTCTCCGTATTGCTGTCAAAACAAACATAATAGTCCATTTACTTCTTAAGTTAGTGGTATGAAATGCTTCCTGAGTCTTTTAAGTAACATCTACTGGCATAGAAGAATAAAGATGCACCTCAAAGAGAGCCTTTAGCTCAGAATCTTCAACATTGCCATTGATGTTCCTAACAAAAAGTGTTCTAGAAGGTTGTTCACCAAAAGGAAGTTTTCCTTTAGAACCTTCAAAATAATTAGAATCTCCATCCAGACCGCTGATTCTTTTTCCCAAACTTAGACGTTCATCCCCTTCCAGCTCCATGCCTCCACCACTGCTAAACAAATCAAAATCTTCAAAGTCATCGATTGTTCTGGCATGAGCATTGTGTCCTAGCTCATCAGTAACACCAGAAAACAGATCATCTTCATGAGGAAGGAGATTCCCAATAGTGTCAGCCTCAATTTCTTCAAGAGACTTATATGGTTCTTCCTCAGGAAGGGAACCAACAGTAACAGGATGATGAGACAGAACACCATTCCCAATTAACCTCACTGCACCAAGAAATGCATATCAGCACACAGACAAGTATATAAATGTAACTAGCAGTAAAATCAGAAAGTTTCACAAAAATAAGATAACTTATTTTGAGTTTCTTGTTTTTGGTGGGGTGGTGGGGTATTAGGGGAAGGTTCCCTTCTTTATCTTGCTACATTAGGGAAGATAATGAGCAGATAAGCTGCTCTTCTGTTACTGTTACTCATACACAAGTAAACTAATGCAACAGAAACTTGTTTCTAGAGTATTAGAAAAGAAAAAGGTATGAGTACTGATCCATTGAACTATGCTGTATTCCCCATTATTCATGCATGCAAGTTATCTTAGTAAGCACGAAACAAGATCTTACATTTCCGGCTAAATATCTCAGATAGTGAGCTAGAGAATAAACTACTTTCGTGAGAAGCAGTATTAGTGACGATCTTGTTGCCAGTTAAACCATATGAGGTAGATTCTGGCTGCATACGCACATTAGACCACGATCTGGGATGATAATTCAATGATTCCTTGGAAGCCTTCAACACATCAACGATGCCTCCTCCACCAACATGTAACTTCTCTTCAACTTCTCCAGACAGACTTGCCTGTGACAATGGCAAGCCTGTCTTTGCACTCATCTCTAGAGGTGATGAAGTATCCAAAATGCTGCAAGGCGATGCTCCTACTTTTCCTGAAAAATCGAATACTGCACAACTTACTTTATCCGAGGCAATTAATTACAAGTACAGTAGATACACTAGTTATTTATAGAACACATGCACAATTATGGATGCACAAACATGTAAAGAAGGACGTTACTTTGTTCAAAATTAAAACATTAAAAAGCAACAAAATTGTGATAACATCTGTCCCAAATACGCATATCTCAGCTTCAATCCGGTAAACTCTAGCATCTAAACTCATTAGACCACCATTAATGATCCCAGCTAAATTAAAAAATTACAAGAACATAGTGGTAAACTATACTTGCAATGTACAGCAGTATTTCAGTATTGGCTACAGCAATGAAGTATTCACCACAAACTGATAAAAGTATATTAATTTTAGAATTTAATGCAATTATCATATTAAGTGTACTTGCTACATTGATAATCATTATTCCATATGCTACAAAACATTTATATCAAGTGTGGAACAGAAAGTGAGAAGTATATTGACTAAAAAGTCCCAAAATGGCCATGTATTATCACATTTTAAAATTGAGACCTGACACGTAACAAATGACATATACAGAACGAATACATGGAAAAAGTCTCCAGTAAATTAAGTAATTAACAAGTCCATCCAAAAGTGACTTGTCAATTTCTGAACTGAATGTTTGAGATTGTTCACTCAATCATAACTCTGATAGACAGTTAGTCAATAAGTTTGGGACATTAATGATAGAACTGAAACATGAGCAAAAAAGGTAAGATATATAGAACTATTTTGACAAAAACTGAGTTGATAGGTCCTCACCTTGTGGGTAATGGTCACGAATGGATTTTGGGTTCTGCAATCCAACATTCCTCTGCCCAATTTAAGTTCAAGACAGGGTTTAGAAAACCAACAGGTCAGAAAAGCAACAGCAATAATGTCATAAAGTTCATTAACATTTTGAAAAAGGAGACCAAAGTCTTAAACTGTTGAAAAAGACAATCCAAATTTTAAACTGTAAAATGTTTCATGGAACAACTGATGATCATTAGTTTCTTGACGACCTGATGTAATATGATAAAGGTCGATGAAACTAAAATGAGGCGTATGGAATAATAAATACCTCAGAATGAAAGGAAACGTCATCAAAAAAGTGGGATGAAACTGATACGCCCCTCGGATCCATTATTTCAAAAGGCATCCTGCAGCTCAGAGTCCAAAACACTGGAACGGAACAATTACAGAAAAGCTCCTCACTTGCTTGCTTTATTAGAGTCCATTCCTCGTCATCTGTTGGAAATTCAAGGTCATTTGCTTGACAAAGGAGAGGCTAGATGACAATAATTTTGGCAGTCCATGACAAATATACTATTGGCGGAAAGAAAATTGGAGACCGCTTCGGAATCAGAAAGCATCATTTATCTCAACTACTAGAACGTCGCTGACATTATTCACCACCCCACCCACGCCAAAAAAAAAAGAGGGGGGAAAAGACGACTTATTGAAACTCTGACAGAGTGCTTCCTCGATTCTAACAGCATAATTTAAATAAATTAGTATTAAACTATGTTAAAAAATAGTCACATTTTCAACTAAATACCACCAGAACGACGAATAACAGAGGATGATATTGTGAAAAGAAGAAAGCTCGTTGAGTACCTACCAACGACCTAACACGGTCAGGTCATTTGGTTGCCAAAAAAATGAAACAACACCATCAATAGAGTGTAGGATTTTTTTTAAAAAGAAAAAGTTTGCAACAGAGAAAATCGCATCTAGCTTAACTCTACAATCCTCCAACTTGGTTTTGTCAGAAAACTGAGTAGATGTAAAGGGAAGTTTTACAGGAAAGGCCTTAAACAATGACAGATCAAGTGCAGAAACCCAGATTTTCAGAGAGGGAGGGAACTGTGATTTACATAAAGGAGTTCTAATTTGAATATAAATTCAGAATCAGTGACACCGACAGAAAACTATACACAAACCATCATATGTCAAACCAAAAAAAAAGAAAAAAACTCGCACCTTCTCAAATTGAACACCATGCATATATAATCCAAAATTCTTTCTCCCTCGGTTTCTCCACAAAATTCAGCAACTTCTCATCTGGAAACTTGAGAAGAAAGAGAAAAAAAGAATCTTGTAGACCCTACAGTATAAGTAATTCAGAGATTGGGGTTGGGGGATCTCAGCATATTTGCTACTTCGCTGCAAAAAACTCCTCTCTTATCTCTGTGCATTGCGCTTCCGGCGATCTCTCACTACACGAGAATATGAGAGATTTTTTTTTTCCTTTTTGTTTGTATCTATCGACCCAAACACCACTTTATCTAACAAAAAAATGAAGAATAAGGAAAAAAATCACAATTGGCAGCTCAAATCGGGAAAAATAGATATTCCGGCGAGCGTAGGGCGAATTTCCGGCGATTGCGGTCGCCGGTCGCCCTCTGGTTTGGAGAGAGAATCAGACAACACCACAACAGAGTTTGAGACTTGAAAGAGAAAGAGAGAGAAAGAGGACAAGAAAGAGAGGAAAGCGGGGTCGCCGGCTTTAAAAAAAAATTAATAATAATAAATAATAATAATTCAGCAAAAAGAAATAGAAAGAAAGAAGGGAGAGAATAAACATGCGTAGGGGTAGGGTTGTGTGTAATAAAAGGGAAGAACTTTGGGAAACAAATCCGACCCTTCCCTCTATATACGGCTAACGATCTTTCTGTGTATTTTTGGCTAAGCTTTAAGCCACTTCAGCTGCCGTCTGATTTAATTTTAATTTAATACTATTGCTGCTTCTATCCAAATGGTTGTCCCCTATTTTCTTTTCTCCCTTATTAATTCTCTTTATATTATCTTTCAAAATATGGAAACTTCCAATTACACATATAAGTAAATATAATTTGTTTGGGAGTTATCCAAAAAAGTTTAATTCAATCAGATAACAACTTAAATACCATCTTGATTCATTTAATTATATAATATGAAATTTCCCTGAATTTACTTGAATTAAAACAATTTATTTACAAATTAAAGTAAAGTTTAAATATCATACTTTTTTTATTAAAAAAGTTATAGTTTGAATAATTAAAATTCAACTTCGTGCTCGATTAGGCTCTTTGTAGTCTTATATATAGTTATTAAAATAATTATTTACAATGTTAATATGTTAAGTTGATTGTATTCATTATTCTATAAACAAATACAGCCACATTCATATATAACAATTTGCTAATATGAGTAAATGTATAAAAATAACTAAATGAAACATTTTTTGTTCTTATGACACATATGAACAATATTTATATATATCAAACATTCAATATTTTTAAAAACACTTGCTTTTAAAAAAGGGAAATTGGCTTTTTCATAAAATAACTTCATCTATAAGGGTCCGGATGGCCAAAAGTATGTTTTTTGAAAAAAATATTTCAAAAATAAAAGTAACAACTTCTAAAAAAATAGAAGTACATATAAAATAGTATAAAAGTATTTGTTTAAATAAAAAATTTTAGTTAAAAAAATAGTTATGATAAATAACAAATAAAAAATTATTAATTATTTTTAATAAAAATATTTATTTAAAAATATTTTTTAATAATTAAATTATTATACCTAAACACACAAAATATCGTCTATTTTTAATAAAAATATTCATATTAAAGCATTAATAAGTCTTTTCCTAAGCATGGCCAAATCACCCTCACAAGTATTACAAATTATATCTTGATAATAAAAAATTTTTGTAAAATATATTGAAGATAATTTGTTTACAATATAATTAAAATAAAATAAAAACAAAACAAACCAAAATTCTTATTTTCCCTTAAAAAATAAGATATGTACATTTTATTATATAATCCTATAGAAATATTCAAGTTAGATTTTTTTAATTTTCAATTAATTTAAAAAATTAATATATATCTAAGGATAAAAAGCTTAATAAAATATTTGATTTTTGACACAGAGACAGAAACTTGATTTAATTATCATTGCATCTACGTATGTGTTTGTTACTCGTTGCGTCGAAGGTGAGTGTCGTGTACGAAAATGTGTTTGGATCGGTTATAACTAATTAGCTCTTCTATTTGTTTATAAAAAAAAGAATGAGAAGTTCCTTTTATTACTGTTTGGTATCGAGGATAAGATCCTCCCTCATGTCCACTCCAAGAATAATTGATGATTTTACGACAATTCTATCCTTTTATTTTCATTATTTATTTCTTCATTGGAGGCCGAACTTGAAGGCTGAAGCTGAGGAATGGGGATGTGCCCTCTCTCCTCCTTTCCAGGATGTGCAGTGTGAGGATAAATCTAAATGAGTAAAGTACATTTTATTTTAAAAGAGGTTCCACTTAATATAAAGATACTTTAATCATTTTATTTTAAATAAATTAATATAAAGATCTTTTAAATTATTTTATCATTTCAATAAAATAATCTAAATATTATCATATTTCTTGTTTCTTAAAATAAAAAGCAATCCCCATTTCATTTATTTTATATATTTATAACTTTTGATATTATTAAGTTATTTGAATAACTTGATCTTAAGAAATAAAAAGACATTTATATAAAATTTCTTAAATAAAAAAGTGAAAATCGGTATTTAAGTGGTCTTCTTTTTAAAATTAACGAAAAATAGATTCTATTCTTTTTTATAATTATTTTTAACTTATTTCTTAACTTTTAGACTATTATAATTATCAAAAATAAATAAATAAACATAATTAAAAAATAATTTATTATTATTTTTTAAAATAAACAAATTCAAATTCAACACAACAAATTAAGATTTGATCATATTAATAATTATCATGTTAATTATATTATAATCATTTATTTATTTAAATGATTATAATAATACTCTGATTTTTTTTTATTATCTAAAAATCACATATCTGATCATCCTCTCATTCCATCTGAGTCCAGGTAATGTTGTTTAAAAAATACAACATATTATGCCAGGTGGCAGCAGCACCAATGACTCAATGAGAGTTTGAATGGCCAATCATTTATTGTGGACCTCTCATTCATTATTTTATAATCATTATAATTAAGTAATGTGGATCAGACGCCCATGTTCTGTTTCAATTTTTATATAGATTTCTCTAAGATTTTAAAACCCTCCTGCTTTCTCCTATTATTCTACAACTAATTTGGGTTATATTAGAATTATCATCTACAATTAATAATCTAATATTCCCTTCATTTCAAAATATATGATTTATTAATATAATTACACAATAATTTAAAAATTTATTAAAGAATTTCAATTATAATAAAAAATTAGTTTTATTAAAATCATTTTAAATTATTATTAATATATTAAAGATCATAATAAAAAAATAAAAAATTAAATACTTCAATAAAATAAAATAACAAAAAATTAAAAATAAATTAAAATTCTTAAAACGATTATTATTTTAAAATTGATAAAGTATGTTTATTCATCACTCAAACTTTTTCAAATTAATTCTTATTTGCTTAATTTAAAACTTAAATTGGTTCAACAAATTCAACACAAAGCTAGGAGTGTTCTTGTTTCTTTACCTAAACAATCCTTACTTCACTTAATACTTTTTCTCAAATATTATATTGTTTTAATATATATAAATTTTATTTAAACTATAATTATATCTTACAATTATTCTTATAACAAGAATATATGAAGAAACATAAAGGAGGTAGAATATCAGGCACTTTTCTGTGTTATTATCTCACTGCAAGTGTAATTTCTATATTTAGATAATATTACTTCAGTAAAACAAACTTTTATAGCTGAAATTATAAACTTTATATATATGTATAAAAGTGAGCATATTAAAAAAAATAAGAGTAATATAATTTATACATATTTTTATATTAGTTTTATTATTTATTATAAATTATTATTAATATTTTATAATTTATCAATAATTAAAAATAAAAATATAAGAAATATATAATAAAAAAAAGATGTATAAATAATATTTTTCAAAAAATAATGATCTCATATACGTATGAGAAGCATAATTGGACTTGGACGGGCCGCCACTGGATGGGCCAGCCAGAGAAAATAGAAGACTTTATAGATCTAAAAGCACATACGTGTCTTCATGTTATTAGTTGAACATTCCAAAGCTGCATCAGTACGAATACTTTTTTTTTCCTTTACTTTCAGATATGTGAAATACTATAAAATATTTGTTTATTAAATTAATTTTATTCAAATAGTTTTAAAAATATTGTATGAACTTTGTAAGAGGAACATTGTCAGTCTTATCTAACATAGGACTCCCAAAAGTTGGGATAAGGGGGAAGCATAAAATGTGTGAATTTGAAACAACGGTCCCCCATTGGATTTATCAATGTGTTAGGATAGAGATAGACGCAAAAAGCAGAGGCAAAGAAGGGCATGAACAAGTAACTGGTAACTGGTAACTGGTAACTGGTAACTGGTAACTGGTAAGGCGCCAGTGCACTGCCACCACACAAAAGAACCATATTTTGTTGTTGGTTGCAGTTGAAGTTCAGATTCGTAGAAAACTCCAATACAATAATACTATTGAAATTAAGCATATGAAGGGGTGATTGAGTTGGGAAGTTCGTGATGGTGAAATGGGAACTATGTGTGGGACTGGGAGGAAAGGAACAACCTTCACGTGCTCTTGATGCCCTTGGTCCTCAGCTGACACCCCAATGGCCCAATATTTATGGACATGCTTGCTTTCTCAATTCTCTCCCACAACCCCCAATTAATTACGTATAAAAACATATCAAATTAGAGGTCTGGACCACTGGCCTTCAGTGTAGTAATCAGGGAAAATTTAATGATTTATATGAGATTTTAATGGAATCCAAGTGTGGGAAGTCGAAACTGGGGGAGCTTTCCCTACGCTAGGGACAGTGTGATTTGCATAAGAATCCACGTTAAAGCAAGAACGGTAACATAGCGGCAGGGTTAAGGATTAAAAACTGTTTGCACCGAAAGAGAGGCCCACGTGAACACTACTAGGCCCTACCAACAATGTAACTCTCTTCTCTTCTCTCTCAATAACTCAAATCTCCTTACAATTTTATGCATACTACAGTCACTGCAGAATCTCATTGAATTGGAGGATGTGGCAGCTGCACAGTGAAAGAAAAAGACCAAATAATAATAGTGAATGCTGAGTTTGGAACTCATAATTTACTCTAATGGTGAATAGGGGTCTCATCTGAGCGGATCATACCCACGTGACAGAAACTTGGGGAAGTTAAGGCATTTGAAATTGAAGAAGCTAAGACAAAGAAAAGCTCTTTTTCCCAGTAGTCCGCACTGCATCTCCCGATTTTTGAGCTTCTCACCACTGACAAACTTCACTGACTTCATCTGCTTAAAGATAAGAAGTTGCCAAAAGGTGCACAGTTTCGTCCTCCGTCTTTTACCAATTCAATTCAACATGCTTTCTCCATCTCTCTCTCTATCTATCTGTTTTCCCTTTTTCGGTTGAGTGCATCAGACTGCTCTTTTCAAATTTCAAGATTCCTTCCTGACTTCACTCAACCCAAAAGTTTCCCGCCCTTGCTCCATTGGACTCCGTAATGCTTACACCTGAGGAAAAAGATTCATCGGTGGGAGTCTCCAACAAGTCAATGTCGCAAAATACCAAAAAGTGAGGTAAACAAATAGAGTATTTTGTTAAGTATCAATTTATTTATATCACAGTAATCATGTTAATGTAAACAGCATTTCTTTTATCAATATTTTTATTACTCGAAATTTTATAAATAATAATAACTATTTTTATGGTAGAAAGTAATTATTCTCAGAGTGATTTTGTTTACAATACTATCAAATGAGAATATAGTGCACTAAATTACTCTTTAATATATATTGAAAAAACTGTAAACATTCTTCTAAAAATATTGCATGAATTAATACGCAGATGTATGCTAGAGCTTTTAAATATCAAATGTAGCCTGTCACCATCCTGACTTTGGTTGCTTTGTGTTGCCTCCTGTATCTCTGTTCCCTCGAAACGGCATGGTTAAAAGCTACCAAAATTTTGCTCAGAAATTTGCGTTGTGACTTGCGAGAATAATACAATATATGTCTGTCATTGCTAACCCTGGTCCACGTATATTTAATATTCAAGTATAAAAATTAAATATTTTACATTAATTCTCCAAAGAAAAAAATTACATTAAGATTTCTGTTTATCTGGACGGCAGGAAGCATGATAACACTCATTATAATAGGCGTTTGGATGCCATTGGATGGAGAAGGGCAAAGGGCGGGCAGGCATGAACAGGGAAAAAAAGTACTTGAATTTAACATGATCCTTCATGTAGGATCGAGTCCTTATAATAGGAATATCTTGTACTTGCACCCCACCTTAACTAGAAGAGGGTGCACAATTTGCCAGTAGCCACCTTCACCTGTGGCCGATGTAGAGATAGAGTTCTAAGGCAATCTGTTCCAACAGACACAATGGAGTCATAGATTGAGTCAAAGGACTGAAAAAAGAAAAAAAAACAGGAGTCAGAGTGAGAGAGAGGGAAGGGTGGAGGCGGTTACACAAAGCAGTTCCTTAACAACTATAACAGAATAATATTTATCTCGTAATTGATGCCAAACTGTTGTATCATCCTGTGAATTAAACGTTGGATAGCAAATTACACTCCAACGACCACATGTATATCAGGCATATGCACTAAGTAGTTGCTTTGTCTTCCTTTATGGCTGCTTTCTTTCGCTTCCTTTCAGACTGAGGCTCTTTAGCTTTTAAATCATTGGAGAAGATCCTCAACAAGGTAGACAGATGCTCATTTCGATGAGCTGAGACCAAAATATATATGCTATGTAAGTGAACACTGAAAATTTAGCTACATAGTAGTACAATTGAAAATTTAGCAGACGATGTGATAATGACTCATGAAAAGGAGGAAACATTTGATAAATAAATAAATAAAAAGTCGTTCTCCTGCAAACTGGGCAGACTCAATGAAACTCAAATAACTCTGGTGTTATGGTAAGACCGTGGTTACTGCTTTTGAGATTGCGCCAAGTGATATTTCTTTTGCACTTTTTGGTCAAAAACGTCACACGTGATCCCAAAACCGGTAACACGGTGCCACAGAAGTACCGTAGATCTTCTCATGAAACTCACCTGAAAGTATGACGTCTTCCATGTTTACAGATTTACGATTTGCATGCTGAGCAAATAGCTCAACATCCTTAGCCAGCTGCTCTGCTTGCAAAACAGTAATTTTGAGCTCATTAATTTAAGCGATCATTGCCTGTGAATAATTAAAGCTCACAAATATTCAATAGTATGTAACAAGTTCACCTTAATTTTTCATGCCCGTGGACAAAAACCTGAAAATATTGTTTTGGAGTTTATGTCACTAACTCATGATCCCCCAGCAAACTACAACACCTTAGATAGTTAGATTGGTTCTTAAAGATGCGAATGCGATAATGGACAATGAGCAGTGATCATATAAGCGCAGCCGCACTCATTAATTATTTGTAATTGGCATTGAAGCCTACAGGTTTATCATAGATGTGATAAATATACATGAACATGACTCATTTTATTTCCAGAATGTATACACCTACAAATTACAATGGATGACATCCTTAAAGATGTGACAAGGTGAGAGTGATTGTACAAGTTATATTAAAATTTAAATAAGGCACGCTCTACAGGAACCAGCCATTGCATGTTCACTGCCTCCAAATATACAAGAAAATTGAGAGAAATCCAAATGGGCTTGCTGCTTAAATCAATGTTCCACATCATTCAATGTCAATTGACAAAAATGATCTTATACCTACTAACCGAAACTGTTGATGCGCGATGGCATTGCCCTCCATGCTATTGTTTCTTTGTCCCGTAAAGCATTGTTAGAGGCGGCTCCCCATAAATCGAACCCCTCCACATTGGTGATCACAAGGGTGATCTTGGTACTACTTGAGCTTAGCTGGGACAAATAAACAATAGCGTGGAGGGCGATGCCATCGCGCATCAACAAAAACGTCGACTTTTGGAAGGAGTTTATGAGGCGTCCCCCAAACCTTTTTATTTGTTCCCTAAGCATTGGGTATCGCAGGGAGGCGTCCCCAGGAATCGAACCCCTTCCACATTGGTGATCTAGTACCACTTGAACTATAAGTCGATGCTTGTGTCAGTCTTGAGGTCTAGTCGGAGACAGGTTGGTCTGGAGGTAAGGTTGGTTCGTTCTGGTCGGACCTGTTGACAAATAAACAAAGGGGCTCGGGCGCGAGTATTGCACTCCAATGCCAAAGTCAGCTTTATTTGAACTTAGAATGTGTCTTAGTCATACCTGAGGAGTGTATTTATAGGCTGGTTGGTGTGTTGATTGGTCTTTAGCGGGCCCTGGTTATTGGGCCTGGCTGCTAGGCCTTATCCAGGTCCACTACACTTGCCCCCCAAAAACTCGGGGCTGGTGTTCGTGACGCCGGGAGATGGTCGGCGGATCGACCGCCTGGTTGGGAAGTGGTTGACTGCGCCAGTATTTCAATCGCTAGGTCTTTAAGCCGTCAGATTTCTTTCAAAATGACCTTTATGCTTCCCGAGCCTCTGACATTTTGCTTACTGCCGTTGAATGCTGTTATTTCAGGCCATTGGATCAACCTTCTCTTTGCTATAAATACAGGAGCGTCACCGCGTCTGTCGCTGCCCTACTGTTGAATCTTGACGATTTGTTCGTTTGCTTTCGGGTGCTTATGCTTGTGTTGTTGCTGCTTTGCGAGGTTGGTATTTTACTTTGTTAGCTTCGGTTTTCCTGGGTCATATGGTATAGGTCGGTTATCCCTCAGACCATTCTACAAGTCGTTTCCCGGGGTTTGGTCAGTTTTCTGCTCGAATAGCCGCTGGCCAAACTCGGGCGATTTACAGACCAACTGCTTGGCTAAACTTTTTGTTTTTGGTCGGTTTAGGTTAGGTGGTGAGGTCGGTTCCTTCTGATGATTCCCCCGAAAGGGAAGTTGGGGTCTCCGACCAGGGGGATGGTGACAAGTCTTTTGATTGGGTGAGCGAAGATATCCGCTCCATGGATTCATACTTTGGAGCTGATCTGATGCCGTCTTTGAAAGAACACCTGGCCGTAGAGGATTGGGGGAATAGTTCTTTCGACGTCGAGGCTTGTCCTGATGGGGCGTCTGTATGTGACTTCAATCGTGAGAATGAATTTTTTGTTTTTAACTTCTGTTTTATCGAGAAGGTTAATGCAACTTTGCCCTATTCTATTTTTGAAATGAAGTTTTTCAGAATTGTGAATATTGCCCCTACCTAGCTTCATTCTAACGGGTGGAGGTTCTTGCAAGAGTTCCAGCGCCTTTGTGATCTGCTCGGGTTTCGTCCTCGGGTTGATATATTTTTTTACTTTTTCTTATTGAAGGATCCCAATAAGGGAGCAGGGTACCTATACATGTCTGCTCGGTCGCAACTGTTTTTGATGAAACCTCTCGAGGAATCGGCCAAGGAATGGAAGGACTAATTTTTTCGGGTCACTGTCCCGATGATGAGTGTTCAACTGGCTTTTTTCCTTGATGAGGCTGGTTGTCCCCGTTTTCCCCTGAGGTGGAAGTCACACTACCGCAAAGTCCGCGGGAAGGATTTTGGCGACTTTGATACCGAGGGTCAAGGGATGATATAAACCGTTGGACTTTTTGTTAGCAAGCGTGCTCAGGATGTCACCCTCAAGACCCGGGATTTGATACGTAGGTTTTTGTCTTGTCTCAAATTTTGCTTGATGTTGTGTTTTTTAACTTATCCAGCTGTTTGTTGCAGACGATCTTCTCTCGGTTGAGGACATGAATTGGTTGGCTAAACTTGCTCGATCGCAAAAGGCAGAGGCTGAGTCTTCCAAAGTAACCTCGGTCACCCCTATTAGGACCGTTCTCGTCGGCGATGTGAGGGTTGCCTGTGAGGAGGAGGCTGCGGTAGTGGGCGGCTCTGCTAAAGGGAAACGGCTGGCCTCATCTAAATGTCGTCGGGAGGTTGATAGTGCGGAGGACAGAGGGTCAGTCCTCCAGCCTCGAAGTCAGAGCCATTTCTTCGGACGAGTTTAGTGGGCGGGCCGCAGGGTTTTCTACATGCTTTGCTGCTGACGTTGTTCATCAGGCCGGGAAAGACAAATAAGGACAGGGCAGACAAGTATAGGTACCCCGCTCCCTTACTGGAATCCTTCAACAAGAAACAGTAAAAAAATATATCAACTCGAGGACGAACCCCGAGCAGATCACAAAGGCGCTGGAACCCTTGCAAGAACCCTCACCCGTTAGAATGAAGCTGGGTAGCGGCAATATTCACAGCTCTCTGAAAAACTCCATTTCAAAAGTAGAAAATGGTAAAGTTACACCAACCTTCTCGATAAAATAGAAGTTAAAAACAAAAAATTCATTCTCACGACTGAAGTCACACATAGACGCCCCATCAGGACAGGCCTCGACGTCGAAAGAATTATTTCCCCAATCCTCCACGGACAGGTGTTCTTTCAAGGACGGCATCAGATCAGCTTCAAAGCATGAATCTATGAAGCGGATATCTTCGCTCACCCAATCAAAAGACTTGTCACCATCCCCCCGACCGGAGACTCCAACTTCCCTTTCGGAGGAATCATCAGAAGGAACTAACTTCATCACCTTAACCTAAACCGACCAAAAACAAAAAGTTTAGTCGAGCAGTTGGTTCGTAATTTGCCTGAGTTTGGCCAGCGACTATTCGAGCAGAAAACCAACCAAACCCGGGAAGCGACATGTGGAATGGTCTGAGGGATAACCGACCTATACAATATGACCCCAAAAAACTGAAGCTAACAAAGTAAAATACCAACCTCGCAAAGCAGCAACAACACAAGCACAAGCACTCGAAAGCAAACGAACAAATCGCCAAGATACAAGATTCAACAGTAAAGCAGTGACGGACGCGGTGACGCTCCCGTATTTATAGTGAAGAGAAGGCTGATCCAACGGCCTGAAATAACAGCATCCAACGGCAGTAAGCAAATCGTCAGAGGCTCGGGTAGCGTAAAGGTGATTTCGAAAGAAATCCGACGGCTCAAAGACCTAGCGATTGAAATACTGGCGCAGTCAACTACTTCCCAACCAAGCGGTCGATCCGCCGACCTCTACCGACCATCTCCTGGCGTCATGAACACCAGCTCCAAGTTTTTGGGGGGCAAGTGTAGTGGACCTGGACAAGGCTCCGCAGCCAGGCCCAATAACCAGGGCCCGCTAAGGACCAATCAACACACCAACTAGCCTATAAATACACTCCTCAGGTATGACTATTGACTAAGACACATTCTAAGCTCAGATAAAGCTGACATTGGCATCGGAGTGCAATACTCGCACCCGAACCCCTTTGTTTACTTGTCAACAGGTTCGACCAAAACGAACCGACCTTACCTCCAAACCAACCCGTCCCCGACCAGACCTCAAGACTGACACAGGCATCGACAAAAACTATACCAAATCCAGCTGGTTTTCCATATTAGATATTTTAATCACGCATGGAAGAAATGCATATAACGTTGTTATTGCATTGCAGAATTCCCGTAACAAACTGCACCAACTTTGCAAGCCAAAAATTGATACACTCTTAACTGACATGATCTCATATGTACTTATTTCAGTAAGCATACTGAATAGCGGTGTGCAGAATATGGGCGTGAATACTCTAATTTTAAACTACAAGTAGAACAAGAAGTCATGAAATCGCATATAGGATTTCCGGCCATTGGTCTTAACTCCAGAATCCAGAGTAAGATAAAGGTGGCAAGTGATGAGTCCCACATCGGTTGGCAAGAGTCAGTGTTGGGTCTTATAAGTGGGTGTGCAATCCTTCCTACTTTTACGGTGAGTTCTACCACGCTCGGCATATCCTCTACGGCTCATATCCCTGGTTCGGTTGGTGGGTAATATCCGGCTGGGTCATATCACTGGTTCTTATGGAATGGTTCGCACATAATAATGTCGGTATCAGAGCCTAACCTCGTTCCAACCCCAGGTTCGGTTCCCTGCACGAGGATGTGCAGTCTAAAAGCGTCGGGTCTGATGAGTCACAACATCGGTTGGCGAGGGTCAGTGTTGGTCCTTGGGTGTGCAATCCTTCCCTTACTAGTCCCTTTCAGGGTGAGTTCTACCACGCTCCGCATATCCTCTACGGGTCATATCCCTGGTTCGGTCGGTGGGTAATATCCCGCTGGGTCATATCACTGGTTCATGAGGGCGCAGAAGGCACCCTCCCCTTCGAGGTAATTTTGAGGCGAAGTTAGGCACGTTAAACGGAATGGGTTTGCACGTAATGTAGATGTGGGACTCATCAGCAAGTCAATTAAACTACAAATTGTAATTTACAGCCACAACAGAAACAGATTGCGCATTAAACGCAGAAAATTATCTCAAAGCAGTAAAGCAATACCCGCATACTTGAAGGCCAAATCAGCAACGCAAGCCACAACGATTTCTGAAACATCCAAGCTGTTTCCCTTTGCTGCGCAATCGTTTCTCAAATTAAAGGAAATTCAAAGTGAAACAACCAAAACGCCGGTGCCACTGACGGCAATTTCATGTGCCGTTGGCATTCAGTATTGGTAGCTAGGTAAACAAAAGGCAATAACAGTGAGTGAGAGAATTGAACCTTCAGCTTCAGCGATAGAGATGGCGGAGAGTCTAAACCTATCTCTCAAGAGTTGGGTTTCCGTGTCATTTCCCTCTCTTTCCACTCCACTGGTTCCACCAACACCTTCCATTCCGATCTGATACCCTTTCAATTCTGGCGCCTGCTTTTCCAGTCTTCGGTTGGAGGGAATTCTGGAGAAAAACTTGCACTAATTTCCAAGATAGTGTACGACAACTACAAATGGGCTGGACCTGACCATATTGTGGGCCGGATCTTGCCAAGCTCTCCCATTTGTACCTCCCCAATCCTCGTATAAACTCATCAACAACCAAAATAAGAGTAACTACGAAACTTCCTTAAAATTAAATAAATATTACATCATAATTTAATTTTAATTAAATTATTTATATATTTAAAATATTATTTATAAAAAACTTATACAACTCAAATAATTTATTTATTTATTTATTTATTCTTAATAATTTTAATATAAAAAATAAAAACACTAAATAAATTTTAAATTTTTTATAATTAATAATAAATAAATTTAAAAATATTCAATAAATATTTTTAATATATAAATTATTTAACTTAATTTAAATTTAAAATTAAGTTAATTTATAATATTTTTTAATTTTAAAAAAAATTAGTGTATATTTTCATATAAGAGTGATGAGTATGTAATTAAACAATTTTTTAAGAAAATAAAAAATAATTTACTCTAAAAATAAATGAATGAATGAAATAAAAGAAATAAAATCTCCAAATAAGGGTTACCTGAAGTTATCAATAAATGTCATCAAGTATGAATTTTGAAGAAAGAATAGTAGGTTAAAATCTGTCATGAAATTAAGATATATAAATCAATTTTGTGCCTACCATCTTAATAAGATAACACTTGAAATAATAATAATAATGATAATGATAATAATAAGACGCTGCTTTAGGTTAATACCATTTTCCTCCCTCTCCTCTCTTTATTTT
Organism: Ceratonia siliqua; assembly: GCA_034509205.1. Taxonomy (NCBI): domain Eukaryota; kingdom Viridiplantae; phylum Streptophyta; class Magnoliopsida; order Fabales; family Fabaceae; genus Ceratonia; species Ceratonia siliqua. The sequence continues at coordinate 439,364 of JASKGM010000008.1, forward strand.
CATTCTCTTCATCTTTATCTTCTGCAATTCTTTTCTATATGGAATGAATCAGTTTTTTAACTAAATTTATTGAGCATTGTTAGCCAGTTGCCTGTTACTTTTTTTTTCCTCCCGATTAAAAGGCCGTTACATATATTTGAGACACTTCCTTATTAACCGTTTTTACATTATATGCTTTGATTTATTTTCCAAAACTACTCCTTGGGACACTGTAAGTTTTGGTTTGTACTTTAATGGGTTAATGGCCTGCAGCAAATGCGCCATTGACTTGGAGAAATGGAGCACTCTTTTCTTAAATGTCCAAATAAGCGAGTCTTATTTTTGGATACTGAATCACATTTGAAAGGAAAGGTAGTTACCTTAACGAATAATATCAAATCCAGCTCTGGAAGAATATAATTAAGAGAGACTAGGTTGTATTCACCAACAGCAAGAAGTGTGTGCCACAAAAGTCATCAGTTCATGGCACCAGAATCAGAGCAAATAGGTGGAGATGCTAATTCTCCACCTACCCTAGTTGAAAGACAACAAACAGAGGTTGACCCCAACAGTGAAAGAACCAAAGCGACAAGACACCCACGATGGACCAGACAGGAAACAATTATCCTCATAGAGGCCAAGAACGTGGTTGAGAATGGGGGGAAACCGGTTTGTCCGAGCACTCAGTCTGAACCAAAATGGGATTTGGTCTCATCATTCTGTCAAAAACAGGGTGTGAACAGAGGACCTGTTCAGTGTCGGAAAAGGTGGAGCAATCTTCTTAGCGATTTCAAGAAGATTAAGAGGTGGGAGTCAGATATAAAGGGAGAGGCTGAGTCATTCTGGTTGATGAGAAATGATGAGAGGAGAGAAAAGAAATTGCCAGGTTTCTTTGATGGGGATGTGTACAACGTATTAGATGGAGGAGTATGCACCGCTGCAGCATTTCCGCTGGCACTGATTAAAATGACATCGAGGGCAGAGAATGCTGATGGAGTTGCAGCAATGGCGTCAGATCAATCCGAGGATGAGGAGGCGGCTGAGGCCATTGTTGACAGTGAGAAAATGGGTTGGAGCCCCGAGGAGGAAACCATTGAGACAAACACGACTAGAAAGAAAGTCACCGATTCGTCGAATGTATCAGGGGTTAAGGAAACAAACATGAAAGGGAATCCCAAAAAGATACTCACTCATCCAGTGCCTAGTTCAGGTACAAATTCCCAGCGAAATCTCTTCGTTAGTAATTAATGTTCACTTGATATGAATGTCATTTTTTATTGCTTAAATATTGACGTCTAAAAATCACAATTTCTTGGAGAAAAGGAAAATGAAGATACTTGGAGTGAAGAGAGAATGAGAAATAGGGTTATCTTTTGGAATATCATTTTAGACAGACAAAGAATACTGTTTAACAAGAATATCTTGTTTTTCATCACGTAAAGATGTTGAAAAATTGCAAGCCATCAACTGTATGTGAAAAATTTAGCTTTAGTTCGAGATTGCTTGACATTATGTTTCCATGACCTCTCCTAAACTCCTATGACTACGCATACTTTTGTCTGACAAATGATTCAAAAGCACATAAGAAACCCAAGCATTCACTTCCATTGAAATCTCAAGCAAATTACACAGGTTCAGGCAAAAGAAGAGAACCCATGTCTCAAGAGGGGTTCAAGAGAGGGCGACTGTCACCAGACAAATGTGAGGACACCACAAATTTCAGCAATCCGTTTTTCAAAGTACTAAGGAGGAATAGCGACATACTGAAAGCCCATATTGGAGCTCAGAACATAAATTACCAACTGGCCAGGGATCAGCAGAAGGAGCAGACAGACAACTTAGTTGCTGCACTTGGCAATCTCACAGATGCATTGATAAAAATTGCTGAGAAGTTATAAATGAATTCAGAAGAACATGAAATAGCTTTCGGCGCACCACGCGTTATATCTGAGTACAAGGATCTGCCAATTAAGCTGACTTTGGCCTTAGAGATCATGTTTATTTTTTTCCTTTCAAATTCGTACTCAAGTTTTTCTCCTCATATCATTTGTCTGCATGAATACTATTTATTCTTTCAACACTAGATTCACCTCACGCATCCTCCCACCCTTTTCTACTTCTAATAGAAGCCAATAATAGTAAATTACTAAATTTTATTTCTTCCGCTCATATTATCAAGAAAGGCATTGAAACTGAAAGGTCTAGTGCACTAGCAATTTATCTACGATTGTGTTTGTTTTTTGGAAGAATTCCTGAAAAATGTTTTCTGTATTTTTAGGTTTTTGGTGTAGAAAATATTCTTCAGAAAACATTTTCCTTTGTTTGGTGTAGGAAGACATTTTCCAGAAAATATTTTCCTATGATTATAACTTGAGAAATTAAGGACACATGTCACACGTACTGATTACAAAGCAAGGAATGCCATCAAAATATCTCTGGGAGAAGCTAGGTAAAATGAAAAAAAAGAAAAAGATTTTCAATGGATCAGCATATGTTCAGTTTCTTCTTTTGAATCAAAATAAGATGCATCAAAGTCTCAATACATCAACATGTTTTGTGCTGTGAAGAATATGTAAATGTATGCTGAGAATGATAGCATACAAAAGCAGAAAATAAGGCCTTACAATTTACACTAAGATTTCCCTCTAAACAGTACAACTAGAATAAGCAAAACATACCTCCCATCCTCACTACACAGGAACAGCCTCAACAAGCCTAGCAAAGTAAAATTGAGTGGTGATTAAGCCTCTTTTCTTTATTTTCCAGCCAACCTTCCGTAACGCCCTCTCTACATCAGCCTCTGAGTGAAGATATGCCCTCGTTGCCTTTGAAGGCCCTGGGAACAACTCTCCAACCCTCTTTAATAGATCATAATAGAATGTCTTTGGTGCAAAACTCAGAATCAATCGATTGTTGGCCAATGATGCAAGGTGGGCAATCATCCCATCAGCCTTACTTTGGGGGTAATGAATCAAAACGTCTAGGCAGACCACTATGTCATACTTGCCATCTAAGCTCTCCAAATCCTTCACTTCAAACCTTGGCATCACTGATGCTGGACCGTCATTGCTGGCTTGAAGCTGTTCTTTTGCCTGCATAAAATAGAAGTGAAAATATATATAGTTCGTGGCTACTGTAAAAGCAAACAAGTAAAGAACATAAAGGTGGGCCTTTTACTTGACTTTACTAAATGCCCTCAAGATATAATGAAATCCAACTGCGCATAGCTATGAATTGATAAGGGCCATCTTATATAGAACTGGTATATATAAAGCTTAGTTCTTTTTCCATTAGAACCCAAGAATGATGCTTCATTAAGACATTCTCACATGTCGCAAGCCGAACCACAAAGAACTAAATTTCTCCCTGTTTGTTTCCCTTTCTAAAATCCAATACCTACCCACCATATAATCACTGAGAAACATTCAGACTCTGTACAAAAGAACCTTTTATTCGTATTTTTCTCTTTTTCGCTGAAATTATGCATATTACTTGTAATTTCATTTTATTGAAACCGTTCTGACAGTTAAAAAGACAGTTATTCACACAGCTAACCTGTTTCTCAGCTTCAGCAACCATAGCAGCCGAGATATCGCTTGCGGATACAATGGCGCCCTCCTTTGCAAGGGGAATAGAGAGAGAACCAGTGCCACAGCCAGCGTCACAAATTGTGACCCCTTGAAGCGAACCTTCATCTTTCAACATCTGCAGGGTGTTCTCAACAGTCTTGGAGTGGCCAAGCCTAATATCTCGCTGAACCCTATTAACATCATCGGTCTCTCCGTAAATCTTCTTCCAACGCTGGAAGCCGGAGTTATTGAAGTAGTCCTTCACAACTTCCTTGTCGCCGCCGCCGACTTCCTCCGCCTGGAGGCGCCGACGCCTCTCGGGGTCAGCGAGAGAAAGCACGGCAGCAAGTGCCGCGACAGAGCTCCCACTAATTACTGCGATGGTGGTTCCATCGATTGCTCCGGAGACATCGGCGGCAGTGGTAGTTGAGAGAGGCGGAATGGCGAATGCGGTTGGGAATTTGGATGGTTTTTGATTGGTGCGAGAGAATCTAGGGAAAAAACTGACTCTGTCTGGAAGAGAGAGGGTAGACGATAAAGCCGCTGAGTAAGCCATTTTTTTTTGTGATTTTCTGTTTTTCTCTCACCGGCCGGCGAGGGTGGTGGGAGTGTGAATACGTGTAAACTTGGTGATTGAAAGATTATCCATGATAAGATAGCATTCGAGCATTCCCCGATTCTCGTGGGTCCCAGCTTCATTCATTGGAACTGCTCAAGTGAACTGTCAAAAAATAAAAATCCTTCCTTTTTTTTCTTCTCTGTTTCTAAATTTTCTGCAAAAAAAAAAACTTTTAGGCTAAAAAATTGTTTTGATTCACCGTCTTGGTTTCTCTGATTGAAAAAATTGCAGGGGAGTGGATTCAGAAGGTGCTTTATTCTGTGGTTCTGGTATTGTTGGTGGAGAAGAGTTGCAAGATGGTTTAGTTTGAATTTTGATTGGATGAGTATTTGACTTGGTTTGATTTCTGAGTTAAGTGTTAAGACAAAGAAACAGATGCGGTTCAGTGAAGGGAGTAAAATTGAAGTCATAAAGTCTATTTCATGATTATGATACGATGACATCTGGAAATGTAATAACTTCTTCTTGATATTCCCTTCATTTCAGCATTAAGAAAACGGAACAACATCCCAGCTTTTTATATCTTCCTAAACTTCTTGTATTGCAATTTGCAGGCATTTTTCCAGCGGCCGTGGAGAGAACAAAGTGACGCAGCTTATTAATAATTGATGCATGTAGGGCGTTTGGTATAGGAAAATATATATTTTTTTAAAATATAATTTTTAGGAGTTATGATTATTAAAAATTTTGTTCTTATGAATATAAAAATTGTGCTTGGTTTGTCTCATAGATTCATATGAATAATGTATATTTTCGCGTTTGGTTCAGAAGTTATTTTTCTAAGAATCTAAGTCATTTTTTTAAATATACCCTTATATATAAATTATAATAAATTTATATTTTAAAGAAAAATAGAGGTTGATAGTTGGGGTTGGTGATTTAGGGGCTTGGAGTTTAGAGTTTAGAATTTGTAATTTAAGATTTATGGATTGGGGTTTGGGGGTTTAAGATTTAGAGTTTGAGATTTCAGAATTTGGGGTTTGGGGTTTAGAGTACTTATGGTATGATGGTTTGTGAGGTAAGGTAAAATGATCATTTACATCCCCTAAAATTTTCCCATGAGGTAGGAATCTAAGAATACCACCTTTTTATATGAAAAATTTTTTGTGAGAAATTTGTTTAAAAAGAACTCCCGAAAATACTGATTTCATGAGAAAATTTTTTTAATCCTTATCCCAAATATCGAAAATTAAGATTCCTAACTAGTAATTCTCAAAAAAATTAAAAGAATTATGATACTAAACACTATCTTAAGCCTAACTATACCAAAAAAGACTAGGGTTAAGTTTGTTCGACCTATATATGCATCAAATGACTCAATTTCTGACCAATGTAGAATTCTCACACTGCATCAAACTTTCTCATTCGAGAGCCCTAACATTCTTGGCGCTTGCTACATGGGCGGCCACACTCACTAAGTGAAGAGCCTTAATTAGGGCCGATTCTCGGCCCACAATGTCAGACAACTAGATTGACTTTGATACCATATAATGTAGTTAGGCTTAATTACACTAAAATACTAGTCATTAGATTTACTTAACTCATATATACCCAACAATTACCTAATTTCTAACCGATGTAGGATCTGGCTTCATCCAAGGTTACATTAACTGTGGATCTTCATTTAAACTAAATGAGATTATTGACTGTGAAAACAAGGGGATGAAATGTTGGTTTTACATATAGGTTTGAATAAAGGAGATTTTACAATCAGCTCCATTTTAAAAATCAAATTTCTTATTATTTTAGGATTTTTAATATAATTTTATTTTATAAATGTTAAGATAATATTTTTAATATGCATTTAATTATAAATAATAAGTTGAGCTCCTTAAGGAATCACAATCACTGTTAAATAAATATATCATCATATATGGAATAAATTTGGGATATAAAATTGCTATGTCTGATACGATGGATGTCATTCCTGCTATCAAGTTATGAAAGGTGTCAATTGGTGTGAATTTTATATAATAATTATTAAATTATATAAAAATTTTAATATATAAATTATATAAATTATTATAATAATATGATATAAATTATTCAAGTTATAATAAATTAAAAATATTAATAAATTAATCTCAAACTATAATATAACTTTCTAAAAATGTTAATATCATAACATATGTTTTTTAAAGTTTTAATATCATAAATTACTCAAATTATAATAAATTAAAAATATTAATAAAGTAATTTTAAGTTAAAATATAACTTCTTAAAAATTTCAATACCATTACATAATTTTTTTAAAGTTTTAATTTCATAATATAATTTTTTCAAACTTTTAATACTATAACTAAGAATATTTTTATAAAAAAAAATTACTCAGCCCACGTTTTGTTCCCAAAGTATGGCTTACAAAATTACAACTCATATTATAGTCAGTTAAAATTTATTAGGCCTAACTCTTTTTAAACAAATAAATTTTTAAGATAATAATATCATATATTTATATACAACATTTAACCAACATACTTAATTAATATAAAACTTTTAAAATAACTCATATGGACCAATTGTATGAGCCTAACCTATTTTGAGACTTTGCAATACTTCATTTGCGATCTAAATTCCACCCCCTTAATCACTTAATTTAAATGTTTCTATTAACTCATTGGCGCTATTTTAGTTTTTTTTTAATTACTTATATTACGTAGACTACTTATTTATTTATTTTTTAAAATATGCCATTGCCATCTATTGCATGGATATTACACTCTGATTAACTCCTTAACAAATAATAAATTGCATATAATAGTTTTTTTATTGATAAATAACAATACAAGGAAAGATAACGTCATATAATATTTAGTAACAAAACTTTTGATCTTGAACAATAAATAAGTTGCATTTAACTTCTAGTTAAGTTAAAGTGTTAAATATATATTTCTATCCACAAACATAAATAAGTTATGCTCAGTGAACCAGTTTAGTGTATTTGTTTTTTTCATTAATTAAGGTATATACAAATTAATTTAAGTATCAGTTGAATTTATAATAATATTTTTATTATTATTATTATAAAATAATAATAAATAAATAAAAATAAAAATCGCATAAAAAATAAAGTAAAAATAACATTACAATATTTACTTAGATGTTTTTTATATTAATTATTAATATATTATAAAATAATAAATAATAAATAATAAAAAAATAAAAATGATGTAAAAACAATAATTTACAAATATTATAACTCTTTTCACAAACCCTCAATTTTTTAAAAACAGAAAAAAAATTACAAACCACGCCAAAGTTGGTAGGCTGTATAGACTGCCTGGTGTTTAGCGGCCGTCATCGTAATCCATTTTCTGCGACGAAGGAGACCTCTTTCTCTCTGCGGCACCCCTTTAAGCCTTTTGGAAGCCCATTCTTCACCACGCGCCACCAACGCCCTTGAAAACTGATCAGGTTCCTCTCTATTCTTATCGTTTTATATCTTTATTCCGAGATCTATATATAGAGTAGCAGTTGGGTTGCCGAGAACATAAAAGCGTTAATTTTCATTTCTCACCAACCAAACGCATTGTGGCGACGTCCTAATTTGCGCCTCTTGTGATTACAATGTTTGAACTTACGAAGACTTGATGGGCAAGGACAGCGAAGTGTCGGCTATGGAAATCGACGATCCAAAATCGAAGAATTCTGACCAGATTGTTCCCAAATTCTCTATAAACGGTTTGTCTTTCGTAATGTTGTTTTCTCCTTCATTTCGCGTGGCTATTCATCAATACTCTTCTTGTTATTGAATCTGCTACATACTATCTGTGTTCAGTTGAGTTTTTTTAGCATCCAAAATTATTAACTTAAACTACATCACTTGGCAACTAAATGGCAGTTACATACTTTAATGGTGAAACTTTGGGTCACTAAGTTTTATTTTATATTTTATCTTTCAGTACTGCAGCTCTTAAAATCTGCACAAATGCAGCATGGCTTGCGGCATGGAGATTACACCCGCTATCGGTATGTATCTTTATCATTACTAATACGATGTCAAATAGGCATTTCTTTATCTGTGTTTTCTTCCCAAAGAATGATACATTAGAGACTTTACTTATTGAAGAACAATGTGCTGGTTCTACCATCAAATTATTCATATAACTAAACAGCTGAATTGTACCTGTGACAATGGCCGTGGACATGTCAGTTTTGCTTTTACTCTCCATGACCCTTATTAATTTCTCTTCTATAACTTTGTGTGCCTTGGTGACCATGGTGAACTTTGAGTCTTATAGCAGTTGTGCAACATGGGCAGACATTGGTTTTATTGCCTGAGTGATCATCACAACTTATGGAAAGCATTGGTTCAAAGCTTGAACACATTGCTTTAAGCCTTTAACATAATGAAAGATCTCAGATTGCTAAGGGATGTATTTATTTGTGTATTTATTTTCCTTTTAACCTTGTAGGAGGTATTGCACATCTCGTTTGAGGAGGTTATATAAATCCTTGAAGTTTACCCATGGTCGTGGCAAATATACAAGAAGATCCATAACTGAATCTACTATCACTGAAGTAAGGTATGCCTTACTGTATATTTCTTTTTTGATATAATTCTGCTACCTTTTCTGTGCAATTGACTGTGCTATGGAAGGCAAGAGCAGCAGAAGTTAAGTTCCAATTGGATGTTAGGCTTTAGTTTCTTCATTAGCATCAAACTGTCTCTGGGTTCTCTTAAGAATTACAGACTTATATAGCAATCGGAACTTATACAACTTGAATAAGGTTGAGAGTTCAAAATCATATTGGTTAGAGATGGCATTGTACATATCTTAAACAACTACCAAGTGAAAGGCTTGAAACTACGCGTTATTGAACTTAAAGGGAGAAAGTTTGATCTGAAACTTTTCTCTTGAACTGGTTCAACTGTCCTCTTGTGGCCTGTGGGGACAAGAGTGCACTGAACCACATGAATGATCCCACTCTTATGAGGTGAACTTACTAATTTCTATAATGACTTGGTCTTGAATTCCTGGAATGTTAGATAGTCTTGACCCCTTAATAAATCTAAAGTTCGGGAAATTATCTTGAAGTAACTCAAATTACCACACGGAATGCCTAGAATATTTTTCGCGAGGATAATCTTTCCATGTCTTCTTAATAGTGGAAACACATAGGGGCAAGTATGGTCGCACCTGATGTGCACAATTTAAATGCTCACAAGTGCACAAATCACTAATAGTCTAATATAAGTTTACTTTGAAGTCGATCTCTCAAGGAATTGTAGTGGCCTAAATTTTTAATTATTTTCTCTAAAAAACTAAATTTATCAAACACTAAAAATAAAACAAAACAAACTAAATTAAAATAAAATAAATTGAATAAAATAAAATTCTAAACACTAATCAAATTATTACGAAGGCTCAAAATTAATTAAACTCACTAAACTAGAATAATGCAAAATAATGACTTAAATTGAATTAAATTCTATGAAAAGTAATGGGGTTTAGCTAATTAACTAATCATATATTGAAATATTAAGTGGATTAAACTAAAATTTCTAAGCCAAGATTATTGATTTTTTCCACTAAAGTTAGAGAACCCAGATCATCATGGATAGCCCTCACTTACAATTAACTAATTAATTTCTTTGATTCAGATGATTATTTAGTTGATTGGATTTAACACAGGAAAAAAATACACAAACATCTAAACTAAATCAAACCAATGAATTTAATTTAAATTCTTGTTCAAGATAGCATAATTAAGTGCAGATGATGTGTCTAACACTTAATTCTCATATCTCAATTTTAATCACAAATAAGAGATGATCACTCTACAATTTATAATTAAACTGGACAAATAACAATGAACAAGAAATAATCTAAACTTGCTTTAAAAACAAACCACCAAAATATTCAATATACTCATGGTAGCTAAACTAAACACCCGCAATATGTTTAGCCTATCATAATTAAATTTAACACAATAAACTTAATTATAAAAATCCCAAACATATTGCAAAAACACAAAATAAAAAAAAATAAAAATGAAAATTCTTTCCCAGCTGCAACAACAATGGCGTGAACGGTGGCAATGGTGGCCGGCGATGATCACGCGACGGCTTGTGATGGCGGTGAGATGATCTACGGCGTGGGTTGTGCAAGGGAGAAGAGAGGAGAAAAGAAAAAAGCGAAAAAAAAACAAAAGGGAGAAAGTAAAAGAAGATGATGGTATGTGACTCCCTGAATGATGGAGATAGTAGGATATTTTATAGGGAGGAAAAGGGAAGTCCTAATGAGGGAAGGAAATTGACGAAGGAATTTTAATGGAAAAGGATAGCAACAATCCTAGTGGAATAAGGAAATTGATGGAGGAATTTATTTAATTTATTTAGAAATAAGACATTTCATGCTCTTCTTTGGCACTTCCTGCAAATATACAAAAAGAACCTCAAAGTAACAATTCTAAAATAAAACATATAAAAATGAACTAAAAATATCATAAAATATTAGGACAAATATTGGTTTATCAGCACCCTTCTTAGAAGTGTTGTATTTCTTGTTGGAATCATTCTGATAAAAATTGGTAAAGTTTTGTTCCCTGTGGAGATATTAGGTTGATTGGGGTGGATTTATACATCTCTGATGAGTCAAGCAGCTGTTTGAACCATTTTTAGATATCTCTCTTCTATCCTTTTGCCTTTTGATGTTATTAAACAGTGTTTGAGTAAGAGGATAGTAAGCATTTCATCTACATGGCATAAATTTTGTTTTTGGTTATGCTTGTTTAACAATCTAAGTTATTTGGTTTCTATTCAGGTTTCTTCACCTACTTCTCTATTCAGCAGAGAGAGCTTGGAGTCATGCCATGGAGAAAAGACAGCTTCCAGATGGTCCAAATGCTCGTCAAAGAATCTATTTGATTGGTAGGTTGCGAAAAGCTGTAAAATGGTCGACTTTATTTTCACAACTGTGTGCCAAGGCAGATTCTAGAACATCTTTGGAAGCTGAGGTGTGTCTTTTTGTTAATTATTTCAAAAAGTTTATGTGCTGACCTTTTTGTCCTTGATTATAATAATATAAATTACCAAATATTTATAAACTTGAACTTGCACTTCAAGTGGAAACATTAAACTTATTTATTCTTTTCTAGTAATCTGAGCATTAGATATTATGTGTTAAGAAATTTGAATAAAAGTGCAAGATATTTTTTGTAAAATACCATTATCTTATAATAAATTTTGGAATAGATAAGCAATTTGATAGGTTTCACTTGATAATTGATACATTGGTTTCGAATTGAAAACTTTTGCCCTTTGTGTCAAAGACACGAGTCATCTACAAAATTAGTGCTAAATTGAAAGTTTGAGAATGAATTTGAAATAAATAGCATTTTAGAAAGTATATGAAGGTTACCCAAAATTTAGGACCTAAAAGTGTATCTTATCCATCAAACTATCAGAACAGTTTATGATAACTTAAACTTTAGTGTTATAAATAATTATGATCACATTAGTTTATGGTAGCCGTTGAAGCAAAAAATATCTTGTAATTAGTATTTCTAAGTTGTATTCTCTTTTAGGGACTAATGCATACGTGGCTTCCTAAACTGCTACTTTGGTTGGTCTCAAATTAATCCGTTGATTTGGTTCTGTTTGACTATTATTTATCAGTTTATTTATGATCTTTGGGAGTTTAAGTATATCAAATTGCGAATGCTTTGATAGTTTTTCTCTATGTTTATCTTGGGAAGATTACTATTTTTCTTTTTTGTTGATGAAGAGTGAAACTGCTTTGTCTTTTCTGTGTTTTGTTTACTGAATTGTAGGCTTATGCATCCTATATGAAAGGGAGCTTGTTGTTTGAACAAGATCAGAATTGGGACGTGGCTTTAAAGCACTTCAAAAGTGCCAGGTAGATTCTACTCATTCTCTCCTATATTCTGCTGCATTGAAGCTACCATGGAAAAGTTGCTTCTTTTTTGAGATGGAACAAGCATATGCTTGGTTGAATTGAAATCTTTCTGCAAAGGATTTGGAAAATTCATGTCTTTTTTTTTCCAACACTTTTGTGCAATTTGTTTGCCCTTGCATACTAGATTTTGGGATGCTTTTGCTTCTTTGATTGAATTGCTCGATATACTAACCATGTCTTTTATTTAATAGGGCTGTATATGAGGAATTAGCGAAATATGGAGATCTGGATAATCAAATTTTGTGCCGTGAGCGAGTTGAGGAACTAGAACCTAGTATCCGATACTGCCTTCACAAAATTGGCCAGTCAAATCTACAAGCTTCTGAACTTGTACACATTGGTGATATGGAAGGTCCTGCATTAGACCTTTTCAAAGCTAAATTGGAGGTTGGTATGGATTCGTTTTGTATTAATAATTGGGAAAAAAAAGGTCATGTAGTATGCATATCTTTTCAAATCAACATATTCATATATTTTTTTATGTGGACCCATGTTAGTAGTTTAAACTTAATTCATTATATCTTGAAACTAACTACTAGCAATTAAAGTTTCATGTATGGTAGTTACTGCTGCTATTATTTTAAGTTTAACATATTCTACACTTTCCATTCACGAGTTTTAATTGATTCTCTTGTAAATATCGGAAAGTCCTATTATTTTTGAAGCAGTAGAGTACTTATTTGAAAGATGACAAGCTTATTGCATATAATTTCTATGATGAGAGAATACAAAATTGAATAGTGTTTGTTCCAGGCTGTTATGGCAGAGGCGAGATCTCAACAAGCAGCTTCCATGACCGAGTTTCACTGGCTTGGTCATAGATTTCCAATATCAAATGCAAAAACAAGGGTTGCAATTTTAAAAGGTTGGTAACGTTTTTCTCCTATAATTCAGAAGGGTACTAAGTTGAGAAGTAGAGTTATAAGTTGTTTAGTTTTATAGTCATCTTTCTCTAGTCTCAACCTCACCTTGGTCCCATGTGAAGGCGCCTAGTTTGTATTACTTTACCAGATGGCATTTACTAGTCCACTTTAGATTTCCTCCGCTCTCTGAATTGTCTTTTTCCTGGAGTGTGCTGAGTTAGTTTGAAGATGAGTTATTACTTTATTGTATAGATGGCACTTACTGTGATCAGTTAGAAGTTACCTTTTCCCCTGATTTGGACGCTGGTAGTGCAAATTCTGGTTTTGTTATATCAAATAAATGATGAGAATGTTAAATTTGAAGCACTTGTTTGGTGTGTATTCAACTGTTTGAGTCATATGCTTGACTTGGTTTTCTTTGTTGTAGATGTGCAGAATGCAACTCATTTGTTGTTTGTGGTAATACAATTTGCCTAATGAAAGTTTATTTGTCTGATTCACGCATTTTCTTCTTACTTGCATACCTTCATTTACATCCTTAACGCTCCCTTTTGGAATTTATCTTTGCAATTTACTTAATTTATGTGGAGACATTAAATCCATTTGTAGAATATATTTCCCAATCTGGTGCAAACCTGTTAAATGATGAGGATGTCAGACCTACTTGAAACAAACATTTTCTTAAGCATGTAACATTTCAAAATTCAATGTGTTGGAATCTTGATATTCAAGGATTCAATCCAGATTACCAAATTTTTTTTTGGGAATGGAATGAAAATTTGAGCAACAATAAAAGACTTCATTTTTGTTTTCTTTTTTCTTGATGACTATGATTAGCAAATAAAACATGTTAACCTTTTCCAGAACTTAGTGCGTTTCTAAGAATTTTTTTTTTTACTCTATGGTTCCTGTATGTGAAAAGCATGACCTTCTGTATTTTATTCATAAATCATGCAACAGTTTTGCTTATATATATATATATATAATAGTTTTGCTTTTATATATGACATTTTTCCTTTAGTTCAGCTTAGTTCAAACTGTCTCAAGTAATGATTATATATGACTAATTTTCTCAGCTCAGGAGCTGGAGAAAGATTTACATGGTCCCTTGGCAGACTCAATCCCGGCAGATAAAATGCTTGTTACTTTTGACAAAGTATTTTCTGCATATCATGAAGCCAGAGGCCATATTCGGGCTGATTTGGTAAGGGAAATCACTTGATTTTCTTGCTGTTTAAGTATGAATTACCAACAAAGGTCTTATTTGTACTTGTTCGAAAGAGAAAGATAGAGTACTTTGTGGCCCTTTTGTTTTACATTTCCATATCTTGTGTCATGAATTAATTATCTATTTATATATCCTGTATGTTTTAGGCCACTGCAGGAAGTGCGGAAAGCGTGAAAGATGAATTAAATGGTCTTGATAAGGCTGTCAGTGCTGTCTTAGAAGAAAGAACCATTGAGCGCAATCTCTTGTTGGTTAAGGTTGCAAAAAGTAAATTTGCTAGGCGTCGTGATGAAAAAAATGAGAAAGTCACCAAACCAGAAGAGCTTGTTCGTTTATATGATCTCTTGCTGCAGGTTGACAATCATGTTGTTTGCGTGTTTCCTTATGATAATTCAAGACTCCTTTCTTTATGAAAAGATCCTCCAGCCTATTGTATGATTTTAATGTTATGTACCTCTTATGGAATAACAATGCTTGTATTGACCATGTATTTGGCAGAATACTGCTGATCTTTCTGATTTAGTCAGTTCGGGAAGGGATAAAAATCCAGAAGAAGTGAGCTTTACTGAAGAGTGTGCATGTAAAACCTTGGCTTTTCGAGCAGAAAGGTTTGGTTCCTTGGATCAAATATATCTTGCTGCTCATAGAAATATGTTATGTTAGTTAATTGCCTTTTAATTTGTATATCCTTTCGATGCTCGCTCTTTTTTTATATCTAAGTTACCTCTTATTACCAACTTTTTCTGACAAGTTCTCTCTCTGTCTCTGTCTCTTTATGATTTATATTACTATTTAGAAAGAACAACCTTTTCTTATCTCAATTTTCTTCTTCATTGAAAACTGAAAAGTATTATGCAATTTCATACTCTTCCATTTTCTTTTTTTCTTTTCCTTCCAGAATGTTCAGCAGTTATTTTTTTTTTCATTATATTATAGATGCTTACAAACTGTTCCCCCTGATCTCAGGATTTTGTAATTTATATTACTCAACAGACAAAAGGAATCTTGTGGTTTATTAATTGGTTAGCTGCAATTTGTATGTGATATCACTTTCTTCATTGTTCCTTTTGTGTTGGGGTGTGTGAAAGCAAGATTTGGGTTCTTTTATCCTTTGCAGGCAGGTAGGGGTCTGGTTGGAAGATTTGTGATTGTTGTGTGATGGGAACCAACAATGTCTTTATAGATTTTATAGATAATTGAAACAGAAACCAAGGATAGAAGAACTAGATATTCAGAATTAGAGGTACAATTCAGAATATCAGTCCTGTTCTAATTACAGAATCAAGAAAGGAAACACTCAGAAAATAGAGTAACACTCAGAAAAGTAAAGAAACACTCCCTATCTTTCGAGAGGCTAGGTCTCTCCCACACTACTACCCAAATTCTTCCCTCCCTCAGCCTCCAAAAACCTCCCCTTTTATTCTTCTTTTCTCTAACAGACTTGCTGACGTCAGAATAGCCTCCTAACCAACTTCCACCATTTAGGCATCCACTGCCACGTGCCCCTTCACAGCTTCCTTCCCCTTAGCTACCTTCCTTCTTCTAGAATATACTTTAGTAAACATATAGGGTCTCTATCATTGTGCTGCTGGCACAGTCAAATCTGCATCTGGATCTTTAACAACTAATCATGCTTCCTATAATTGATTGCTGAGCCTTTTTAAGACTTCTTGCTATCTGAGCTAAATTTAAGTCACTCCGACTTAATGCGCAGGTGCTTTTATGTGGCAAAGTCATACAGTGTGGCTGGAAAGAGAGCCGAAGCATATGGTTTGTACTGTCACACTCGCAATTTGGCAGAGGATGCCATAAGAAAACTTCAAATGTTAAATGGCAATAACCAGGTAGTTTTTTTCATTTATTTTTAAAAATTAGATTACTGGACACCTCACTGATCAATGCCAACACTGTTATCTGCATTGTGGTTTTTTTCTGAATGACTCCCTTAGGCTAGTTGAGGCAATGAATTTGCTTTTGCTCACTCATTTTGTGGTCTGCCTGATTACTAGAAAATTATAAAGAACTTGATTTTTCAAGTGGCAACTTCTGTTGACCTTTGTCCCCTTCATTTCATTTCCCTATGATGAGAAATTATTGTGCTAATGAGTAATGGCTGTTGTTATAGGTTCATATTTTAAACTTATAAACTATAATAATCAAGCGTTATGTTTGATTTGGTTGCTTTTTTATTTGCTTCTTTAATATTTGCCTGTCCTTGGGTTTGACAGATTATGATGAAAGAGTTGGAGGACTTGTGCAATGAGTGCAGATCTAACAGTTGTATAGAGCATGCCATGGGGATTATGGAGGAGAAGAGGGCTCAAGAGAATCTCTCAGAAGGGATCTCCAATATATCATTGACTGGAGCTGAGCAGGTACTAAATAGCATTCTGCGATTCCCGCTTTGCACGTGCCTCCGCTTCACTTGTTATGATCCTTTTCTTTTGCTTGTTGTAAACAAAATTCAGTTGCCATATGCTTACCTTTCACTTCCTGAAAGATCTTAAGTCTTAGCTGTCATTGAGATATAAGAATGGTCCTCTGAATAATATTGACATAGTGATTGACCTAGCTGCTGGTAAAAAATGTTGTATTAGGAGTGTCCTTTTTTGGTTTGTTGTGGTCATGATTTATCATCAGGGGAGTTTGAGTTCGTTGAATTTGTAATGAATCAGGAGACGTAACAGTATTTGTATGAGCCTTTATTGATATATTCTGACATGTAACGATTGCCCGTTTCAGTTGGAGAAGTTCCTTATGGAGAAACTTGATGTCTATGAGTCAGCTGTGGGTGATTTAAATGTAAAAAGAGCTCCACGCATTGCAGCCTTCCCCCCAGCTTTCCTGGCAATTCCGCGAAATCCTATTGTGCTGGACCTGGCGTATAATGTGATTGAATTCCCACCTATCGAAAATAGGATGAAGAAGGATAGAAAGGGCTTCATTAGTAGAATATTTGGATGAGTAACCTTGAAGTTTTTGGTTCTTTAAATTGAAAAACTCCAGACAATCGATCTGGTGGTTGCCACTGTTGATTATTGTTATTAATTTTGGGATGTTGACATGAAAAATTTTGGGTAGATATTTGGAAAATTTCAGGCTAAAGATTGTATTTTGTCACTTCTTTTGTTCGAACATTATTTATTCTGTGAGGGCGGGCTTTTCCATGATCAGAAGAGAAAATGGAAGATATTGAATCATTGGAACCAAGATCCATGTCCTTATGTCAAATTTGGCCGTAGGCATGTATCGATTTCCACAAGTGCAGTTGTCAGTTTGGACTCTGGCTTAAATGAAAAGAACGCAAGCATCTGCATTTACACGGTGAAGATTCTGGAGAAAATTACAGTTGGTTACCATGGCAATTTTGTTAGAATCAAGTACCATTTCATCATTAGGAATGATTGTAATGCTTTATTTAAATAATTACTTTGTTTAAATAACAACCTAAGCCTAAGGGATTAATCTTTTGCTAAAACCTGGCTGCAAGATTTTGACGCCCATAATTGAAGGATGGGAATGACAACTAATGGAAAAACGTAAACGATGAAGTCCCTTCATTGATCTTGGTATCAAGATCCAGTTCAAGAACTTCATTTTCTACACTCATAAGCCTATATGCTTGAAGGACGCTGCTGAATCCATTAACCTTCACCAAGCAAATACAATCCTCACCAGTAAATATTGAATAATCAGATAGCATTTCTACTAATTCAAAGTTGCATTTTTTCAGTGCTTCAGGATCGCATCTCCATTAATTAACGTTTCCATCCTTGTTTAGTGCCTAAATCTCACCATTGTTTGGGTAAATATTCATCCGATCATTCGTCGAGAACATATGTAGGAAAAGAATGCTGCTCTGACCAGATCAAATGTCCGGATACAGGGAAAAGGTTCCACAAGCAACAGGCAAACCGGCATTGCACCATATTAATTTCATCAGCACCAATAATTAAAATGCTTTTCTCTGTCTGAAAGTATGGTGAAAGCATTCTGTACAACCTCTAGAGCCAACTCGGTTACAGGAAAATCATGGTTTGGCTGAATGCATTAAGGTGACAAGATCATGGTCATAATGTCTAGCCTCTGTATAAGTGAGTGGGAGAAATGTAGAAGAATGCAGTAAAAATCAATCTCATCATACGAGCCTGACACTGGCAAGAAGCAGTAGTATGTCAGAGGGTCAGCATTAAACAAATGTTATCAAGTACTGGGGTAAGTTCTCTCTGACACCACTGTACTCCTCACCGAACATCATGATTGCAGCGTGTCACTTCTACAAAGAGCCTCCACCTTCTTCTGATTGAAGTTGAACTCTCTCATTCTCTAATTCTACTTGGTTTCAGAGTATACTCTAATTAATTAGCAGAAACTCAAATCAAGTTTATGAAACTCTCTTCTCTTGTACTCCCCTCCAGTAAATAAAATAAAATAAACTAATTTCTGATATTAAACATGACTCAGGAAAGCTGTGTTACAATCCTTTTGGCATTCTATGATATAGGAATTCAAGTTGTGGAACCCTGTCTTAAATTGCAAGAGCTGAACAGAGTTCTGTAATGTTTAGTTCAAGCTCTTCTCTGTTTTTGGGTGGCCAGTGAAAGTTTGGAGTTTTACAAATCGGCTCAAAAGAGGTGGACATGAAATATGATGCTAAGGGATAACAAAAGTACTGGCAAAAGCCAGAACAAAAAGGGTAGCTTTTTTCAAAACAAATGAAAGAAGACATGAAAAAAAAGAAGGGTTATGTTATTTACACACTGGGGACTGGAGCAAAGCTATAGGGATGCAAAAAGCTTGCATCCATCAGGCAAAAAACCCAAGTCACTTTAAAGTTTAAACTATCAGGAATCAATATAACAATATCTTACCATTCAAGCAGGAAACAAAATCTTTATCACCGTGTCACTGTTCCATAACAAAAAAGCAGATAGGTTGACAGAAAAGAAGAAACAGAAAAATGAAGACTGAGCGGTGGATAGGTGCAGGTCTACATTGTGAAAGCAGCAGCAGCAGAGCAGAGGGAGAGAAGGACGGATGAAGGTTGAATAAGGAACAGCTACTCCGCTGAGAGTGAGGTGTGTGTGTCCCCACAAACACAACGTGAGGGCTGAGACTGAACACAGCAGCAGAGCGTGCATGGCGTGCCAAAACTTATTTATAAAATAATAAGTAAATTATTATTTCTCTATGCTTAATTACACTATACTTATTAAATATACGTTAATCCCTATTTTAAGATTAAAATTTTGTTAAATTTTTAATTTAAACTTAAATTATTTGTCTAAAATATTATTTATAAAAAAATTATGAAACTTAAATTATTTATTCATTTCTTAATAATATTAATATTAAAAAAAGAAATTTAAAAAATTAAAATTTTTTTATAATCAATAATAAATAAATTACAAAAAATATTTTAAACATGTAAATAATTTAACTATAGGTAAAATTAAAATTAAATTAATTCATAATAAAAAAGATGATGATATAATTAAAATATTTAATAAAAAAATATTTTTTTATTTTTTTAAATTTAATTAATTTATAATTAATGAATGACATGTGTATTATTTAACATTAATAAAAATAATTAATGTGCACGGAGTAGAAAAGCTATGTTATAAAATTAATGAATAAAATAAAATAAAAATTTACTCTTTGTTTTTTTAGTTAAGAAAACAATTTTTTTTAAGAAAAGCCTAACCAATTGCAGGGATGGACCTGTCTGAAAGGAGACCACATTTATTTTGTCTGATAAAATTATTGGGCTGTGTCAAAAACGACATGTTCCTAGCACGATCAAGAGAGAGAAAGAGCAAAGCAATTAGATAAAAGAAAAAAAAAAGGCGGGTGAGATTTCGAGCGACAGACACGAAAAATCGCTACTTAGTTTCAACTGCATAACGCCCTTTCTCTCTCCCTTCCTTTTCCTCCAAATGCGATTCAAGTAATACTAATTTTAACTGAACAAGAACCAGATCTCTCTCTCTCTCTCTCTCTCTCTCTCTCTCTCTCTCTAAAGAAATTAGATTCATAGCAATTCATTTCTCTGCAATAGAAGAAGACGGCGACGAAGAAGAAGAAGAATATTTATTAACTTTGTCTTTCGAAAATGCATTTCGCAAAACTTGATGATTCGCCCATGTTCCGCCAACAGGTTCTGCGCATTCTATCTCATGCCTCTGTTTGCCTAAAAATTCTAGTTATTCTCGGAGTCGCGTTTTGATTCTTGAATGTTACAATTACAGATGAAACAATCATAAATTTTGATTTCTTTAGCCTCACGTTGTTATGTGTAAGAGACGGTGATTTTATGTAAATACTATGCACTGCAAATTGTGCATCTCATGATTTGTGTTATTTGCAACTTAATTCATGATGAGGCATACGTTTTGTTCATGAGCCTCGGGCATGTGTTTTATGGTTGTGCTGCAGTACTCCAATAGGGTGCTTATTTTTGAATGGCTATGGATGCAGCTGCAATGCTTGGAAGAAGGTGCAGACTCATTACGGGCCAGATGCTGGAAGTTCTACAAAGGATGTCGGAAGTACACGTGGGTTTTGTTCATCCATGGCCTTGTTTATTCAACTTCGCACTTTTACCACTTCCCCCTTGTGATGCTACCCATTTGGAAACTTTCTATCGACAGTCTCTTGCATGTGCTGTGAATTTTCATTTAATATTAATGAGTTGTAGAATATTATTCTGTGAATAACTTGGAATAAAGGTTAGAAGCACGTGAAGTTGATATGAGTAGAACTAGAACTAGACCCTCATTATCCTCCTAAGTAGATAGAGACTTCAACCAAGAAAAAAAAGAAGAGCAAAATCCCCACCTAACCTCCCACTGTCTTCTTTGAAGTCATCCACCTTCAGGGCAAGAAGTTGAAATCTGGAACGACTTACTTTAACTCAAAGGAGATACTTATTTATCTTTGACTCAAGATCCTTAACCGTAAGTCTCAGCCACTAAACAGTAGAGAGAAAAAAAAAGACAGTGACGTTCAAATTGGTTAACAAAGAAATAAAAATGATAGAAAATTTGGCTACTGAACAATAATGAGTCACCAAATAATCTCTCAGTCTCATTGAAGACATACCGTTATTCAATCAAAACTATCATAATTTTGTCTTGGATCAATGTCTTGACCAAATGAGAAAAGCAACTGCTAATTAGAAATCATTTAAGTTTTGCTAACAAACATGGGTTTCTCCATCCAAGAGTAAGATAGCTCAAGGACAAGGACCTTTTTAAGTCCTCTTCTACAGTCATCTTTAAGTAAAAATTATGAATAAGCCTCTTGTTACTAACTGCTTGGTGGTTTCACCAAAATGGATAAATGCATCTTCCTTGCTAATGTTAAGACTTAGACACAACATAAATCTGCCAAGATATGTTGGAACAAGATGAGTGCATAAGGTCTCGATTTCTTTAAGTAATATGTAAGAAATAAAAAAAGAGTAGAGAAAAAAGAAAAAGAAAAAGTATTGCTTTCCTCCAGCTATGTGTAAGATGCTTGTAGAAAGATTGAACTTCTTATAGGATCAAACTATGTACATATATTGTGAATATCTGAACAGTTTATATGATCATATTTGGTTTAATTGGGGCATGATTTTGACCATTATGGTTGACTAAACAGAAGTCTAGTCATGGTCCTCATGTTCTAAAAAATTCTCATGTAGAGATTTGTTTAATGCTTTTTTAGGGAAGGTCTTGGAGAGGGATATGATGGGGACATCGCTTTTGCAAGTGCCCTTGAAACTTTTGGGGGAGGGCATGGTGATCCTCTTTTCGTTGCATTGGGAGGTAAATCTCATTGCTCTCCTCCCTCCTCTTGCATTTTCTTATAAAACTAAATGACATTCCTTGTCGCATGCTTAGTTAGAGGTAATAACTGTAGATATGCATACTTAGAGGTTATACCTAGGGTTATATATTAGCCTTGAACAGATATGAAATTTTAGGTTGGTCACAGCGCAGTATTGTTGCTGGAGGTGCTCTCCAGTTTTGTGCATGATATGTTTAACCTATTAAATGAGTTTCATAAATCGCTTAGGAAATGTGGTCAAAGTTGGCTGAATTATTCTGAAGCATGCCATACTTATCACATCTCCCTACCCTGGCCTTTTTAACCTGTGTGCTTCCTTTGAATATACTGCATTAAGTTTTAATAAATACAAATCCATCTGAGGTGTTTTTTGTTATTGATTTTGATTAATTTAATTTTGGTGTTCTCAGGACCTGTTATGACCAAATTCACTATTGCTTTCAGAGAACTTGGTACATACAAGGAAGTTCTCCGTTCACAGGTAACAATTTGTCTAGTGTTGTGATTCTTCTCACCATTCTGTTTCTTGTTTTCAGCAGTGCATTATTTTATTAAGGCTATAACTTGTTTTCTATTGACTGCTAGTTCTAGTGTAGGAATGCTTTTTTTTGTATCCATCTAGGTTATAAATATGTACCTATACTTATTCCTTCTTGAATATGTATAAATTATAAGCTTGTCATTAGACTATATACTTGCTAAATAGCCTCTTTGTTCATAGTTTGTAACTAGCTGTTTTGACCTGTGACAGTAAGATACACACGCAAGACCATTGTTGAAACTTGTGGGCTTTCCATTCTTTTAACTTATAAAACTTGAGCTGTTGTTGAGAGTTTAATTTGCCACTTGACTGTTGTGCAGGCCACTCTTCAACTAGCCACCTTAACAATGGTTGCTGGATATGATACAATTATGTGACAAAATGTGCGTCAATAGAACATGCATGTTCGTGCACTATGGTGTTGAACCATGCATCTAATGTTTTATGTTTCTATGTATAGAATTTACTGCAGTGTTTAATGATTAAAATTAAATACTGCCTTACTATGGTGTTGTTAGTGCCCAACGTTGATCACCCAGAGTTTTAATCCATGATCTGTGACTCGGTCAATTTTTAATATGATGGACAGTCCAGATTAATAGATGGACATGCATGTTTGTGCACACACATGTATTCGCATCTGTATATCAGGCCCGCTTGTCCTCCTTAATATGACTATATCATTATTTTCTTGTACTATATGTCTTCAATTAGTTTACAGTTTCTTGTTCGCCTACATATCTCTGCATATTTCCTGTCTAAAGACAAAGATTTAACATAACAAGCTATGCATATGACTTGTATCCCTTTTATTTCCTAGTTTCTGAGGATGGCATGACCTACATACCATATCTGTTTTTCATTTATCTGTTGCATCACTTACTAAGTATCAGAAAAATGTGTTAACCATTGGTTGGTGATGGACAATTTGACTTCTATTGACTACATCTTCCCTTGAAATACATGCATACATCAGCTATTTTTTCATCACACTTATTTAGGGCTCTATTTCAGATCTAATGATATGGTTGGCGTTTCAATTTCTATTTATGCATCCTTGTACACTGGAATAAGCTGCAGGATAATAGTTTCACACACATTGGTTTTTTATTTTATGGTTGATTAGAGACGATTGTTTTAACTGATACTGCTGTGCTGACTATACTTATGTCACTTCTTAGGTAGAGCACATGCTAAATGACCGGTTGCTACACATTCTCAATGTCGACATCCATGAAATCAAGGTATATTGTGAACAGTAGGAATTCTTTATACGTTTCTACATAATATTATGGTTGTACTCTAAACCCATGGAATTTTAAGCCATCATACTTGCTGTATGGTTTAGCTCTACTAGATTCTCAAGTGGACCCATATAAGTCGTAGAGCAGTACTATAATGCTGTCCTTCCTCTCTCAGGTTGCTAATGTATAGCTCTTTGTATGTGACAAAACAACTCTTTTGCAAGTGTTAATGCTCCTGAAGTTTCTTTTCATGTGACAGAATATTCATATATTCAATCCTTCAGATGACTGATATAGCCTCTCTTTTCTTTTCTTTTTCTCTTTTAATGCTTCTAGTTATGCTTGCAGGAAGCTCGGAGGCGTTTTGAAAAAGCTTCCATTGTATATGACCAGGTGCTTGTCAATTGCCTATGAAGGTTGCACAGTATAATGTTACATGCCATGGATTTTTCCTTCCTCCTACAGTCCTACTACATGTGTATAATTATAGCTATATGATTTACTATATAAAAGATGCATAAGTGCTTACTGGTTGTTTTTGTATATCCAGTATGCTCCTTTACACTTTTTACTATCTTTCTTTTGTTGCACTGATTGCAACTTTATAATTGATACCAGGGGTAAGATTACCAATATTATTCATTTTTCACAAACCATTACCAATTTGTGTATTCGCAAGAGTTCAATGTGTTTAACATCTCCAAGTTACTAGTTGAGTTTTGTCTGTTGATGCTCCTAATTTTGATTTTTGAGAGATAATGGAAAAGGTCCTTGTACTTGTAGTAGTCTGGTTAAAGTTTCAATTTATTTCCCTAGGTCAAACTGCTTGTAAGATTGAGTTTGATCTTTAAATTATTCTCGCTTGCCAGAGTTTTAAAGTGGTTGCAATTTATTTTGTGATGTATATCTCAAATGCAATTTGAATTTGCAGTAACTGTTCTGAAGTAACTTCATTTGTAAATTCAATGTTTCCAAATTTAAGAAAAAATATTGAGGGGATTAAGAAAAGATAGTTCTGTTGAAATTTCACTTACATATCTCGTTTATAACACACATGCAACATGCATATTGTGCTACAGGCACGTGATAAGTTTCTGTCATTGAGAAAGAGCACTAAGATTGATATTGCCACTGTCATAGAAGAGGTACGTCCAGTTTATCCATTACATCAAATTTTGTTAAATTTTGATTCCTAAATTACTCTGATAGCTTGTCATGGATTACCATGATCCATTTAAATCTAATTTGGTAGAGAGACATTCCAGGAATTGCACAATGCAAGAAACTCATTCGAGGAAGCCCGTTTCAATCTGGTAAATTTCAATTCCACACAATATGTTGCTATGAATAAGAGTATAAGATTTATATGTTTGAGTCTTAACTACATAACATTTATCATCATCCAGGTTAGTACTCTGAATAATGTTGAGGCCAAGAAGAGATTTGAATTTTTGGAGGCTGTCAGTGGAATTATGGATGCCCATCTTCGATACTTTCAACAGGTATATGACTTAGTCATATGTAAGACACTTTTTCATATGTAGCACTGCACTTATGCTGCTTCTAAAAATTTATTCTTGCAGGGATATCAGCTATTGCATCAGATGGAACCTTTCATTAGCGAGGTCTTGCTACTAATTATTTCCTTCTTTTGCTTTTAACTTGATAGCTCATATAGTTATTTTCCATGGACGGTAGATGTAGTCTTTTTTTGATTTTTTCTAAAACCATTAACCAAGCAGCTAAAACAGTCAGCCAATTTATCTACCATATGACATGTAGGTTAGAAAATAACATATTAGAAATTATTAGTATGGTTTACTTCCTGAAAAATTAAACCCTTGAATGATTGGTAGGATCATCCTTAATGTGACCCATCAATTACACCACAATGACATGTTTCAAGTATAGAGGAAGCATGAACGAAAATAATTTACTGTCAATTCAGTGGCTAAAATGAGAAACTAGTAGACATAGTAGTCCTCCATGAGATGCTTGTTATTGGTTTAGAGGTGGGCATTGCCAGCAGTCATTGAAATCTGTGAATTCTGATATTCCAACTTAATACTTAACAAGGGAGGGTTTGAATGCCAAAATAACTCTGCTAGGTTGCAGGTTTTGGCTTATGCACAGAAGTCAAGAGAAAGTTTCAACACGGACCAGATTTCTCTTAACGAAAGAATGCAAGAGTACAAAAGACAAGTTCATCAAGAAAATAGACTATCCCTGAATGGCCCCTATGGTTCTCCTGGAGACTGTGTTCAGCCGTTTTCTAGGATATCAAATGAAGTGGTAGATGCAGTAGTGGAATCGGCTGCAAATGGAAAGGTATTTTCTGATGTGATGTTTTTCGCTTTCTATTTTTATTTCTGAGTCTTTTCCTTTGACATCTGTTTAACTAGAAGTGCACAATTGTAGGTTCAAATTATTCGACAAGGATATCTTTCAAAACGATCCTCCAATCTAAGGGCAGACTGGAAGAGAAGGTATTTTGTTCTTGATAGTCGAGGAATGCTGTTCTATTATCGCAAACCATGGAACTGGTCACATGTAAGTCGCCAACTAGAAGTAACTTGTAATATTCTAAGCTTAATAATGCTCATCTCACTAGCTTCTTTTCTTCATAAATGTCGAGCATACCATTTCAGAGTGGCAATCAACCGCCTGCACAGAGGAATAATGCCACTGAAAATGGTTCTGGGCTCCTGAGCCGGTGGCTTTCTTCTCATTATCATGGGGGTGTCCATGATGAAAGATCTGTAGCACGTCATGCAGTGAACCTGCTTACATCAACAATCAAGGTTGATGCTGATCAGACAGATTTAAGATTCTGCTTCAGGATTATTTCACCAGTAAAGAACTATACATTGCAGGTATTTATTCCAAAAATTATTTACATACTTTGGTGCTTTATTGTTACTTCTGACAATACTAAGGTAAAGCAATGCAGGCAGAAAATGCGCTGGACCAGATGGACTGGATTGAAAAGATAACTGGAGTAATTACCTCCTTGTTGAGTGTGCAGACAGTAGAAATGGTACATATTAGATTTTACTTATAAATGCATCCCCTGATGCCATTATTAATTGTGGTTACTATAATCATAAAAAAATTATTTTACAGCCTCTCACAGCTGACTCTGAAAGCGGTGACTATTACTCTGCCAGCAACATCAATATGTTAGAAAGTCCTCGAGATGATGATCAGGCATTGACTGAAGAGCATGCATCCAAGAACTTCACCTCTAATAACCACTTACATGTATCTAAAAGTTTGCAGTGGCATAAACAGAGTATAAAAATTGATAAGCCAATGGATATTCTTAGAAGGGTATGCGGGAATGATAAGTGTGCTGATTGTGGTAAACCTGAACCAGATTGGGCATCCTTGAACCTCGGCATTCTTATATGCATTGAATGTTCAGGTGTTCATCGTAATCTTGGTGTACATATATCTAAAGTAAGTAGTTGAGGTTGCATATTTGAGTTTTTCCTTCAGTGTTGTTTACGTCTCGTGTCTTATCAACTTTTATTGAACAAATGCTAGAGATAGGGCTTAATGATCTTTGACCTGTTATCTCAAAGCACTCACTATATCTAGGTATAAAATAACTACTCACCAAAAAAAATGTATAAATTATTTATTTTACTTTTTGCTATATACATGTATTTGGGAGAAAGATAATGCCGGTCATTCATTTGTTGAAAGGCAACACTTTTGTTGCATAGAACTTGGACTCATGCAATCTTTTGTGAAATAAGGAGAAACTAAAATTATGTCTTGAACATGAGGTTTGCACTCAAAATATGAAGACAAATTGACTGCAATTTATAGAACTAAACTAACTGAATTTCACATAATCTTGTAGATTTAGAAATTTTATGTCTAAGATTGAATATTACAGTATTATTGGGAGTACAAATGCAGGTATTGTATAAAACAAAATGAATTGGATTAAAAAATAATCGCTTATTGACTATTATCTAAGACCTGTAAATGTATTTCTTACAAGCAACGGTATCAATTAGTTATAGACTTATTGTTAATCTGGGGCTATTGATATGAGACATTGCTTTAATTTTTTTTTTCTCTTTTTCTTTTCTTTTCTTTTCATAATTCTATTTAAATTTTTGTATAAGGATTTTATTATAATTAAAAGGGGAAAAAATTTTCTCTCTTTTCAATCCTCACTTTGCAGCTAAAATGGAAAACATCTTCTGCAGGTAAGATCACTGACACTTGATGTGAAAGTCTGGGACCCTTCTGTCTTAACCATGTTTCAGTCACTGGGCAATCTCTTCGCAAACTCAGTTTGGGAAGAGCAGTTACATTCAACTAGTACTTCACAAGCTGATGATACACCAGTTGGGTAAGCATTGCCAAAACTGACAGGTATAAATGTTTAACTTATGCTAACAGTAATAAGTGCTCCCTTTGATGTAGTTCATCCAACATCAACCAAAACCAGTTATTTCATGCGGAGAAACCAGAACATGATGATCATATTTCATTAAAAGAGAGGTTCATTCATGCAAAGGTAACTCCAAGGAAAATTTTTAAGTTTCTTTTTGCTATTTCCTATTAATATATCCTACTTAGAAATATTGAGGGAGTTAAATGAGTCCTTCAAAGTCATCAAGTAAAGTAAAGAATTCTTAGCTAATGTTTTACAGCTTGGAGAAACAGTAAATATACTCTATCATAGTATCTAACAAGTTTGGCATGCTTAGAGATCTCCCAAGGAAATAGTAAGGTGATTAAGTAGCCTACCCTTGATTATCTGCTTCTAAGGCATCTCTTACAAACTTTTCTAGGATATTGCGCGCCCTATATGCTGAGCCCTGCATCCTATATGATTTGCAGGCAGCCTGTTTTCTGACCTGTATATCTTACAGTGTGACCAATGAGCTAAGAACTCATCTGGATGTCTACCCTTTGTTCCTTCTCATTTTTTCTTTACTGTGAAACAAGTAAACATTGACCATTTCTTATTTCTATGTTGTTTCTTATTTAAAATTAGATGAGGTTAACTTTTTCTGCTTTGATTAAAAACCTCTAGTAGTTGGTAGGAATCTTATTACTTGACTGGAGTTTTTGTATGGGAGATACAACTTGATGTCTTCTCTTGATGCAGTATTCTGAGAAAGTCTTTGTTCACCAGATAGAGAAAAACAACCATCTCCTTTCAGTGGCTCAACAGTTGTGGGAAGGCATTTGTGCTAATGACAAGAAAGCAGTGTACCAGCATATTGTGAAGTCAGATTTGGATGTCAATGCTATCAGTGGGCAAGAATTTTATGGTATGTATTACCTCTTAACTGCAGGGAAGGCTGTTGAAAATGCAGGAGGTCCTTAATGGTCTTATAAGTTTCTTTACAGATACAGGTGAATCTTTTGACACGCCTTCTTCAAGTAATTCAAAATTGTCAAGTATAAGTGAAAATCAGCTAATAGAAGACATAGTAGATGGTTCTACTGTGCTACACCTGGCATGCCTAACTGCTGACATTGGCATGGTGGAGTTGCTCCTACAATATGGTGCAGATATAAATGCTTCTGATTCAAGAGGTCGCACACCACTTCATTACTGTATTATCAGAGGGAAGAATGCAGCTGCAAAGGTGTTTCTTATGAGGTAATAGTATTATCTGTTCTATATATGCCTTTGAAGTGGGCATCATATCTATTAAAATCTGGCTTGCCTCCTCTTGGTTTGGTTTGTTTCTAGATATTCATTATTTACTAGCCGATATTCTTTTTTTTTTTTTTGCTAAACATTTGAGTACATGTAAAACTTTGTTAAATTAAGCCAATTACAACAATACCTCTAGTAGTTTGGTACATACTATTTTATTTGATTTTCCAATTCCATAAAAATTCATTTTGTACTTCTTAGAGTCATTAATAAGTTGACAATATTTGATGTAGAACAGAAACCAGGAGCGAGGAACAACTCTCAAAAACACTAAATACTCTTATT
Organism: Ceratonia siliqua; assembly: GCA_034509205.1. NCBI lineage: Eukaryota > Viridiplantae > Streptophyta > Magnoliopsida > Fabales > Fabaceae > Ceratonia > Ceratonia siliqua. The sequence continues at coordinate 469,145 of JASKGM010000008.1, forward strand.
CAAATTAAATGATAAAAGGTTAAATCCCCAAGACAGCTAGGAGCCTTAGAGGCAACTCAAACAATCCTAATTCGACTAGAACATTAAAGCTAAACTTAAGACTTAGGGAATCCTAATTCAAAACAGGAAATAAATTAAAAATTCTAATATGGCATAAGATATCTGAAGGTCCAAACAACTCAATTTAAAATCCCAAATACTAATAAATAAACCTTAATTTTCAAATTATAATGACATCATAAATTTATCCAAATAGCATAATTAATATCCCTCTACATCAACACTATTTTCCCAAAGGCCCAACCCTACATTTTAAGTATGGAATTGGAATCAATTACAGTACATCTAACCAACCTCCAAGCGGAAGCCAGAAACTAAACAGGTGCCTTAATGGTGATAATGCATGTCTTGTCATCTTACTGTTATTTTTGTCACTTCTACTGGTACTTCATTTTTTCTCCGTGCACACAACCCAACCATAGAACAGAAGTGCTAGTAAAACAGGACCTGAAAGACTTGAGTTTACATCAGCTGAATTGAAATCCAATCCAAATAGTAAGGTCTATCCTTGATTAGTCATGAAGTAGCTTTATCATGGCGATTCGGTTTTCTACTTCTTAACTTGTCTTACACAAACTCAGTTTCAGGGTCGTTTTTGTATATATTATCTGAAATATGCTGTATTCATATTCTATTTGACCATGCAAAATCCACTGAGAGTTTTTCAATTATTTACAGGGGGGCCAATCCACATGCCGTTGATGAAGAAGGCAATACTCCTCTTATGCTTGCAACAGAATCTAATTCTGTTGGCAATGAAGTTCTCGCTCTCTTGGCAAGCAGATAGATGCCTGCATAAAATATATAATAGCGGTCAAAAAAGGGATGTCGCCGGCAGAATGAAACCTATGGTTTGTGCCATTGTACTGAAGGAAATTAAGAACCAACAAGCCTTAGAAAGGAAATAGCAAATGGAGACGTTCACCCATGGGGCCAGGAATTGGTGGGTCGGCCTGCTAGGCCATGTGTGTATAGTGTATACTAATTGTCATATGGATTGAACCTTGGTTGGGCCCTTCACGTCTATCCGAGCGTTAAACCACAGCTCCATCCTCTTCAAATTTTTTAATTACCAAATACCAAGCGTTCTGACTCTGAGGCGCGGGTGTAATTTACTTGCATGATTATTCTAAGTTCCATTTTAGTCGCGGGACAACTCTGGAAAATATGGACACCAGTAAAAGAAGAGACTTATTGCGAGGACCAAGTTCCTGAAACGTGGAATTTAAGTTGTTGACCAAGGTTGTCGATTATGAGTATTATGCCAAAATTGGTAGGTTCAATGTTCGCAAGATAATGTGAATTTCGAAACATTTCAATTGCACAAGTCTTGACCATAATACGGCGTCAGTCAAACATTCTTATATGTACTATGGCTCTGATAGTGATAGATTCATTTAACCAAAATTTTCCACGTTCTGTGATTTTGACGCATCTAATATAATTGTTTTTATATAATAAATAAATGGAGGATCTTATTCAAGAAAGAAGCAAGTACTCAAATCCAAATAAAATACTTTCACATTTTATATATTCTTGTTCACTTTTTGCCCTCTTCTTTATTTTAAAAATTTACAGCTTTCATACAAAATTTATTTAAATTTATACGAGTACTTTGTCAAAATTTTAGAAAAAATTATTTTTTAGTGGTATATTAGAATATTAAATTCTCACTTTTTCATGGATACTAAAATTTCAAATGGTAGGATGCATTGCTCAGTCTTTTTTTATAAAAAAATAGTTAGTATATTATAAAATGTAATTATTGTTATAATCATAACATAATAATTATTTTATAATAGAATAATCATTTTTTATAACTAAATAATCATTTTTTATAAAAAAAATTAAATAAAACATGACATTATTTGAGAATTTAGTATTTATGATGTACTAAATGAGAATTTGGTGCCCAATTAACACCAAATAATAAGTTTTCCAAAATTTTATTCATTTTTTTCTTAAATTTTAAGTGTTTTTGCATATTGGCCTTGTTCTAGAAAAGATTCTAAAATAAAAAGAAGCTTATGTAAATTCAACAAGTTTTTTAAAAAATTAATGTATTTTACTATTTTACACAAGAAAATTGTAATACCACCTTGTGAGTGGTATCGACGTCGTTGCAAAGGGCCGTTTCAGTGTGAAACATCAGTGGCAGATTGCTGATTTTTCATAATTTTGATTTACATTGTAACATGTTTTTGAGGAAAGAGCAATTCGGTTGGGTTTACGTAAAAAGTGAACAGAGTTAGGCATAGATTGTTGATGTTTGGGAGAGAGTTGCCTGCGCTTTTGCACAATGTCCCTACGGAAACATTGAAGAGTAAGGTCGCCGAATTGGAGAAGACGAGGAAGAACAAGACCTCAAAAAAGAAGGACCAGTTCATCGTCGAGGTTTCTGGATCCAAATCCTACCTCGACTGCCATAGGATTCGCACTCTTCGCTAAGCTCCTCGTGATGGTATTGTATTTTCGAATTCCTTGCTCACTTTCGTTCCTTGTCTAAACCACTTATAATTTTTTCTGTCATAATCTGATGGCATTTTAACTGTTTGATTAAAGTACAAGGTGAACAAATGCATTATTGTATTTTGTAAATATAGAAATATATAAGATGAATTTGCATTTGGCGTAACTAGTTTTAAGTTGAATTTTTGGATATAGTACTCAGCCAACCAACCAGCAATGTGAGACTTTTGAAATCAGGTGATCCCACCCTTCTCTGATACCAAGTGAATTTTTGAATATAGTGTGGACATAATCGCACATTGTGAGGTCTGACACTTATATTCCAACCAATTCAAGCTATGTTTAACTTTTGACAAGATCTGATTTTTAATTTGATTTTTTACACTTTGTTGCACCCTTTTGGTGCAGTCAGCCTTTTTGTTCGCATAGGCCTTTGGTCCATGTGCTGTATATAATCTAATCGACAACTGTACTGTCATGGCAGTCTGATGAGTCAAGATCTCAAGAGTTACTTGAGCGTGAGATAAAGCTTGCTCCTGAAGGGTCAGGGTACGGTAAGAATGCTCACCCGTGAGGAGTACTCGGAAGAGATTCGAGAAGTGAGGCCTATGACTCAATTTGAATCTAAGCTTGTCTGTCCTAATGCTCCAATAAGAACGGGAGAGACACTGCGAATGCTAAGGCCCATGATACTTCTGATATATCATATATCTGTGTCTGTGATTGACACAGGACATATGTATGGTCAAATTCATCATCTTCTTGTCTTATATATTGATGGCAGGATAGTGAATTTTTTCACTGCACTAGTATTTTATCAGGAAAATGATAATTTACTAATTTAAGAGTGGATAAAGCACAGAACCATCTAACTAGAATTTAATATTAATATAATCATGTAAGATGAGAGGCTCTTCTCTTATGGATGATGTTTCCTCACGTGACATGTGCTTTCTACAGGAGGACTTGAAGGATTGGACAATCGATGTTCTCATGGATACATTTACCCGAGTTAGAGAGATGGTAGACATGGTTCTAACTTCTAAGTATGTAACTTGCTGTCCTTAATTAACCTTATCTTATCCACTCTTTTGTATAACTTTCTACGCTTAATGTAAATAATCACCAGTAATATATGTTATTGGTGAATTTATTATTCTGTGTGATGTGATGGCATGGAATCTTAATAGTTACCACCGGAAGATATGCTAAGCTAAATAGCTGTCTTTGCTTAGGCACCTTGGTTTTCTTCCTGGAATACTGCGTCATGTCTGACAATTGACTAGGAAACAAGACCAATTAGATGGAAGGTATATCTGTGTATTTATTCATGCATCCTGCTATATTAGATTTTTAATATACTCTCATAGACTCTAAGCCAATAAAATCATTGGTTGCAATTAAGTACTTCAATATAGGTTAATGGTATAGTAGTGGGTTGCACAAGTGATTATCAATTGTGCACAGTTTTCTTCATCTGGTTGGTTGGTCGGTCTGCGTAATGACGATAAACTAGACGTGACCCTTCAAGTCTGAATTCTTGTCTTTTTTTTTCTTTTTTACTGCCAACTTATTCATTTTCCTTTTCTTTTCTTGTTTGTTTTTGGAATATACGGTGTATGGGCCTCATGCATAACTGATGCACAAGGGAACCGGGTTGAACGTAATATTGTCCTCTACTACAAGACCAGAAATAAAAACAAAAATCTGCAGAGGTGAAGTTTTTTTTTTTTTGAGGGGTAACTATAAGGGTGGCCGACCTCATTGACCTTTTCCATTTTCCCTAGCTAATAGAAAACAAAGGCAATTGACCAATTCAGGGTACCAAGCGTTTGAGTTTCGTGAGACATGTGATTCTATTTTTAGCATTTGCAGGCATATAATTTATTTTCTAGGACTGTGATGTAGACCATTTTGAAAAAGACCTTGAATTGTTATCCATACGCTTCCACATTATCCACCAGCACCAAAGAATTTTGAAAAACAAATATATGTTTGGTTCATCTACTCAACCTTTCTTTCAACATACCAACCCAAGCTAAAAACTATTGAAGTTGTCAGAAATTGTTTCTTCTGTAATGATTGGTCTAATGTATATCACCCAGTCAAAATCGATTACGATACAAGAGATTGAGATGGCACCCATACAGAATTTTAATCTCTAAGGCGGTGCTTATGCGAATAAAAATCTTGTGACGTTTGAGAAGCCACCCTTGGTCTGTTCCTTTTGCTTACGATAGCGATTGTGCTAAATGTCTCTCTAAATATATGCCTTTTTGCCTCCTTTTTCAGTATAATTAAGCTTGTCTAGCTGTTGTGTAATATGACAAGTTTAGCACACAATTAATATAGTAATGTTTAGATAATAACAAGGTCTTTTGTTGTTAATCATAAACTTTCTTTTTCTTTGTATTTTATTTTCTTGTGTCTCCACCTAAATGGTTCCATGTTGGCTAGACAACATTTTTATACTTGTGATTGAGGATAGATGGTTGCATAAAGCCAATTGATCACAAAATGACATACACGTGGAAGCTGTCTTACTCTTGGTATGATAATGTTAAAAATATAGTATTTAAAAGAGGGGGGGAAGGGGGGGGGGGGAAGAAAAGATAATATCTTCATCTTGTTTCACGACATTGAAGCTTATCTTCTTCCCTTTAAATAATATTATTATCTCCCTTAGCCCATGATTTGCAGAATGAGGTATTGAATTCTTGTTTTTTTCTGTTCAATACAAGAAAGCATGGTCTTTGTGTGTATGTGTGCCATTTTGTCTTTTTCTTTTTTTTCCTCATTCATTGTTATGTGCTAATAGTGGATGGAAAATGTCATAGAAATCAAGTTTTTCCATGGTGTTATAAAATTGAATGTGAACCATGTCATTGACATTCATGGCCTCATCCACATATGCAGAAATCCAGACGCACGAGGAAAATGTGGCATAAGTGTACAGGGGTAGAATGGGAACCATGTCATTGACATTCATGGCCTCATTTTCTTGAAGTCTTAAAAATTTGTATTATAAGATCACAAAGTCTGATGCTTATTTGATGAGTACGAATCTTGCCAAATTATAGATTAATTTGGAATCCTCATACTTAAAATTGAATTCATAGGCTCCTTAGTCTTTATGCTTGTAAACGCCTAATTTGACCACTTAAGTTTTTTTTTAGGTAAACAAGCCATGTAGCAGCAGATTGCAAACAGCAATTAATAAATGAGCCGGCCCAATTAAACAATGAAGAGGTGCCATGCTTAATATATCATTGTCATTATCATGATATGATATCATCATCGTCTTAAAATTACTAGTTTGAAAGAACAAAAGAAACCATCCTGACCTAAAAGAATAGAATTATAATAGTCTTATCTTTAATTCAAATGAATTTTGATAAGTACGACGTCATAAAGTGAAGCATAATTTTCTAATGGTTTTTATCCCAACCTGCATTTTATAATACCAGTTTATCTGTACTTCTTTTCTCCCTATGGGGAAGAGAAAAAAAAAAGGTTCATTCTTTGACAGAACAATATTAAATATATAACAGTAGAGGGCCATTATTTTGAAACCCAATGACCAATATTATTGCCCCACCTTAGTGGGTAACATGAAATGGACACCCACCTTAGTATTTCTATTTCACCATTCAAAACTATGACATTTATTTATTTGCTTGAGTCTAAAATTCCACATTTGGTTGGTAAAAACAGACTATGTACAGCAATCCTCGTGCATGCACATACATTATTAATTTTAGTCAATGTTAGTTTCATTCTCATGAGCAAAAAAACATATGATGATTTGTAGATTTATTAAGTGGTTTTTTTTTCTCTTTCCCACTTAAATTAAACTGCATATATAAGAATAATCCATCCCTGTCATAAATTTTTGTGCTGCACAAATTAAATGTTTTTGTTAAGACTACAGTTTTTAATATATAAAAATATAAAGAAAAAAAGGACCAGTTTTTATTTGGGGTCCAAGAAAGTGAGGAAAAAGAAAAAAGAGGCAGGTGGGGTCAATGGTGTTAGAATTATCTAACCTTTTGGTGACCTTCTGGTCTATTTCAAGTCTTCTCCCCACTTGTCCACTGTACCCTATCACCCACCAACCAATGGAGCCATCCAAAAGTGAAGGAGGAGTTGTGTATTTTATTGCATTATCATAACCCACACCCAAATTAAGGTGCAATCCTTCACAGCTTATCTCTAAAACCAGTTATGATTGTGATTAATGAAAGAGCACACGATTAAGATTTAGGAATAGGGTGGTGTCCTCCAATGGCTCTACATCAGCCTCAGCCTTTTGGTGAAAAACCCCATCATCCACACACAGCTACCTCCCAAAAGGGCCAAACCTCCTCCAACCTCATCTCTTTTCTTTTGTTTCTTACTTTCCTGCTTTTCCTCACACCAATGAGGATTTGCCTCTCTTCCTCTTCTGTTTCACTTGCTTTCCCACTCTTGTCTACCTTTTTCATCATTTGTTTATACTCACTTATTCTCTCTCTCTTTTTACTCACTTCATTCCAACCTTGTTTAATTATTTATGGCAAATCATTAAAGTTGAGGTGGAAGAAAATGAGTGAAATTTGCAGTACTATTTCCGACATTTAACTTACCTTGATCAATACATTTGGTAAAGTTTATCTTATCTTCTAGTACTATCATTGTTCTAAGGTTCTCTCCACTTTAGTGCTATGCTAGTATGAGAATCTGTGATGCATCCCTTATAAATTTTTATTTTTTATATATATAAAATATTGAATTTATGAATTATTTATATCCCTTATTATTAGATCATATTTATCTCATTATTTTTTAGTGCTATAATCTTATGCTATAATAATGAATATTTAATCAGAATAACATTTAATATTGTCGCATGTTGTATTATTAACATATGAAATGGATCAAATAAATATATTATTAATTTATCTTTAATTTGTAAAACTGCAAAAAGTAAATTTATAAATATATTTGGAATTAAAGGTAGAAATATAGGATCGTAATTTTTTGTAACATGAATAGTTGTGTTGCTAACTTTATTTTACTGATAAGAATGTTAAGATTTTCTCAATTATTTTGGGAAAAAAATAGAAATTCTAAATCGTAATTTTGCTCACTTGAAATAACAATGCATTTCTAAAACAACGTTTAACTGAATTTGAGATCACTTTATGGCCCATGAGGGAATATAACTCTATTTTCCATACTCTTGTTATAATTATTATTTTTATTTTTTAGTGTAGAAAATTAAAGAGGTGATGGATGGGCTTGTGTTTTTTAATAAGAATTTTAAATATTTTTTTAAAAAGTAGGTGTTTAAATTTAATTACATAAAAATAATTTTATTAAAAGTAAATTTATTGTATTTGTATATAAAAATATAAAAATATTTTATGTAAATAAAATTATTAAAGATATATGTAAAAATATTTTTATATTACATTTGAATAAAAAAATTTATCATAAATTTTAAAAATTAATTTTTTGTTAAACTTAATTTAAAATTATAAAATATATTATTAAGAATTCTTATTTTTATAAATATAAATCTTAAAATTTTTTATTAAAATTATAAAAAATAAAAAAGTATACATATATAAATAAAAATATTTTAACAATAAAAAAGTGATGTTATCTGTAAAAAAAAATTCTACTTAAAATAATTTTTAATCAAAAATAAGAAAAAAATTTAAATAGTTGCTAACTTTTTTTGTCAAAAAAAATTATTTTGTGATAAAAGTATATTTTAAAAAAGAAAAATAGCTTTTCTAAAAACAAAATCGTTAGGAAACGAGCAAACAAAATGTTTAAAAATATTAATTTAAATATTAAATATTAGTTGATTTTTTAAATTCTTTCTTTCTTTCTAATATTAAAATATTATTTATAAAAAATAAATAAAAATGTTGCACGTAACCTTGGAAAAAGAGGTCCAGGTCCAGCCTCTATCTAGGAATCCCACGCGTCTCCCGAACTGACTCTACCGCCACGTGGCGGGACCATAGTTGGCAGACCAGCGTCCACATTGTTTTCCTAACAGGAATGGAACCCCGTTTCAAGTCCGTAACCGTTGTGGGATTGGTTCGCGTAACGGAGCAAGGGCAAGTTGCAGGGGTAAGTGGGGTGACGTGGACGGTGATGGATATGAGATTAAACAAATCAAATTAAATTAAACTAATCTTTTTCAAAGGGAAGGTTTTGGAAGAGAGGGCTTTGATACGCCGGAGACGAGGTCAATTTGGGGAAATTGCTGAGGAGAGAGGAGGCACACCCAATCTGGGCCCCACAACTTGGATATGTGTAATCAAATTAGGAGACATCCAGTGGCCACCCACCACACCGGCCTTCGCAACTGTATAATTCGCCAAAATCTTAGCTACCCAAAATATATTAAAAAACAAAAATACATATTTAAATAAAGTAAATTGTTATAAATGTCTACAAAAATATCATATTATTAAGAGAATTATTTAGAGATGTCATTTGGAAACCTATTCTTACATGGTATTTTATGATTCTCAAATCTTTCATTAATGCCATAGATACCAAATAAACTATTATAATTTTATCATATGCCATTTAATATATTTTTTAAATGTTATTCAAAGGTATTCTTTCAAATTATTTTATTTGTTTTAAAATAATAAAATTAAAAAAAAATTAATTTATTTATTATTTTATATAATTAATAAAATATTAATTATTATTTTTAATATAATAACAATAAATTAAATTAACTTTAATAAAAATAATTTAAATTAATATAATTAATGTTTATTATAATTAAGATTTTTTCATTTGTATATTATTATTTTAAATATTAAATATTTTGAAACGAACAACTATTAAATATAAATAAAATAAAATAAAATAAAAAATAAATCTTTAAAATTGACCTATTTAATTAAATTAATAAAAAAAGTTTTTATACAAATAATGAAACCGACGGCATAAGAGGTAAACAGGTGAGTGCATGGTGTACCATTACTATTGGTGTGTGTGGCTGTCCCCTTCTGGCTGCCTGCCCCATTGCTCCAAAATTAGCTTCACCACTTCTAAACGACGACGTCACCGACTACTTTGGATGTCCTCCACAAATAACTCCCATCTCAATTCTATTTATTGCCATCTCTTCACTTCCCCTTCCCCTTTCTCTTTCTCATATAAAATAATATTACCAAACATTAATTTACGCCTACAAAAAAAACAAAAAGAAAATAAAGTCTTACTCATTGTGTAAGAAATTAAAGAAACTCTTTCATTTGTAAAAATATATAAATTTATTTAATTATAAATAAATTAATAAATTAAACTTAATTTGTAGAATTTTATAAAGAAAGGATTTGTTAAGACGAGGTAGGGAGGGAAGTGTGGTGAATGGGATATGTCGTTTTGAGATCGCGCGGGTGAAACTTTTTCGCGGGACAAAGATTCCGATGCTGTCGTTGCTTTAGGCCATGCACCCCTGCTAATAGACAATGCTCGTGGGTCCCACTGACTCTTCTCTTCGCCACGCTCCTCTTCCCATTCTCTTCTCGCACGTCACTTCCCCATTTCTCATATCTCATTTATCTCCTCTCGCATTTATTCTGTATTTTTTAAGAAATATGTCAAAATTATTTTAAAATAATATAATCATAAATTTTATTTTTTAATTGATATTATTATAGAACAGGATTTTAAATACGAAAACTCTTTGTATCAATATATTAATTTTGTCATAAAATTTTATATTATTCTTAAATTATAATTTCTTTTCATATTTTAACATCTTAATTAATTATTAATAATAATATTCATTATTAGTTCTTATTTTCACTTCTTTAAAAAATCTCTTTAAAAATTTTAAATTTTATAATTATTTATGATATAAAAAATAAAAATGTGATATGTATTAATGTAATAAGAGTTAGAGTTGGTTTGACCGTGGAAATTTTTTTTTTTCAGAAGTACTTTTTTATTGACTGTCTTTATCATTCAATTAGGTACGAAGCTTTTTTTTTTAAGGCTTTGGAGTGGTCCAAGACATAAGTTTGACGTCAAATAATCAATTTATTTAATTATATAAAGCTTAATTTGGAATATTATATATATTATATTATATTCACAACATCAGCTTTTTGTTGGAAATATTAAAGGACGTGGCAATGCTATTGTTTTTACTTTTTATATATTATTTGTATTTTCAATATTTTCATTACCCTCTTTGCTAATAAATATTCTTAATTACATTAATCAATTGTTAATTACCATATATGAGTTGTTAAAACTAATTGCAAACCCCTCCTTTTCTAGTACGACCATTTCCTTTGTGAGTTCCTTAATTATATATTATGATTCTTCAATTCACTCAAAGCGTTTTTGCTAAATCTCTATTGATACGTATTTAAGTGAATTACAAACTTGGTGGGTTACTCAAAATAGAAAGGCCAAGTCGTAGAATTTGTAAAAGGAAACAAAGTTACAAAAATCAACACACTTTTTAAATATTGTATAGTTAAGTATTGTATATAAGAATAAAATAATTTTTACTTTTTAATATATTTTTAAAATAATGACTTAAGTTCTCTTGAGTTTCTTTATAGTATTAAAGTTGATGATACGAGGTTAACACTAATTTATTTCAGTTTGTAATAATATATTCACTTTCTCTATTTTGGAGATATTTAATTTTATCGTGAGAAAATAATTAAAAGTCTAATATCAAAAATATTATGTAATTAAGTGTTTTATATAAAAGTAAAATAATTCTTACATATAAATGAACTTTTGAAAGTATGAGATAAGTGTTATGATATTAGTACTAACATCATCCTTTCTTAATCTCAATAGTAGACACATATGTTAATTTGAAGTATTTAAACACTAATTTATAAAAAAAAATTATGAAATATATAAAAAAAGTAACAAATTTTATATTATTTGAGACATATACAACATATAATTTTTTTATATATCTAATGTTTAAATATTTTATCAGTTTTCAACTATTCAATAAAATTAAATGCTCACATATTAAATATAATCTTAATTTAGTTTATTAGAAAAGTGTACGGAACATTGATTACACGACCGTATAAAATATATTTTTAAAGATAAAATAAAAAATTTATCAAAAAAATAAAACATTTTTGTAATTATTTTAATAATCTATTATTTTATTTCATTATAATACTCAACTCTAATTAATAATTTTTTAGCGTGTAATCACTTGATCTGCCACCCACAATTCATTAATTACTATAATCAAATTAATTATAAAATATATATATATACATAATGTGTGTCGCTAACGATACTAGCAAGAGAATCTGAATTTCAAACGAGGTCCAAGTAGGAATAAAGCTGTCGTCCGAAGATATTTATTTATAAAATAATATTTAACGAGATTTAATTTTATTTCATGAAAATAAATTAGTCTTCGATATATTCAAACGCGAAAAAGCAGGTGGCAATATATCGTTACGAGATAAAGGAAGATCAGAAATGGAGCGACAAGTACTGTTCACAGTTGTGTGGTAGTGGCAGTGGTAGCGGGCGCAGGAGCATGAGAATTCTTATCGTAAAGAGTCCCAAAAAAAAAGAAAATAAAAATTAATGCATTTTGATTTTTTATTTAATTAATTGAATAATATTTTTGATTGTTAACCATGGTTAAGTTGCGGGGCGGGGCTGTGTTAAAAAAGCAAGCCCTGCCTGTTAATAGCACGACAGAGCCACTTCCCAATAAAAACAGACCAACTTTCCCGCGACCGTCATCACAGACGCCGTTACATCGCAATCCAGTGCCTCTTCGACAACTCCACCCATAATCCCAACGACGTTTGTTTCTTCTCCGTCAGAGCCGCCTTTGTCCATGATCTTCATCGTGTTTACCTTCCTCTTTTTTTAGTCATTTTTTATAGACTATTTTAGTTAGAGGGAATAAAAATTTTAACTTTTAATATTAAAGTTAATTAATTTTGTGTTAAGAAAAATGCTAACTAAACTAGTAATTTTAAACTTTTTTTAGTCCTAATTGGTGCCTTATATAAAATATAGTATAAAATTATACCATAATCTAATTAAGTTGAATAAGTATAAATTATATAATAAAAAAATTAAGACAATTTTTTTTAAATGATCCCCTTACATTGATATAATTTTTTTAAATAAAAAATATTAAAAGAGATATATAATATTTAAAAATAAATATAATTTTTAAATAAAAATTAGTAAAAAATTATATTAGAATATATATTCTAAAAAATAAAATAAATTGGCTGATTAAAAATTATATGGATCAAATAAAAATTTGAAATAAATTACAAAAAGAAATTAAAATAATAGTAATAAAAAATTATATCCCTTTAAAAATAATTAATTGAGTATAATTCATAAATTGATATGTGTACTACTTTTTATAAAAATAAATAATTATATATATATATATATATATATATATATATATATATTTTGTAACGTTGACGTAATGTTTATTCATAAATATATATTGATAAGAATTTTTAATTTAAAAATAGTTCAAAATAAAATTAGATTATTATATTTAATATTATAATTTAAGAATCTTATAAGTTACTGATACTTTTTATTCTCACTAAAGTGTATAAATTTAATTATATTGATATGATTAAATATTAAATAGATTGTGCGTTAGTATAAAAATAAATAATTATAATTAAAAAATATTTAAAATTAAAAAATTAAAAATTCGTATAAAAGTTATGACAAACAAATATAACATAATAAGATGGATTATGTAACCCAAACTCCCACCGGAAAGGTTTTAGATGTGATCACCTGTTGTACCCCGTCAGAAAAGCTACTTACCGGTAAATGCCGGTGGCCGAAACTGGTTAAGGATTGACCGCGGTTGAAATGATTGTACGCAGTTTTGAACACTCTGGTTAAGCATCCCCCCTCAGAGAGCGAGAAAGCCCGACATGGTTCTGATGCTACAAGCGTTTCTCAGCTGAGAGAAAGAGAGATATAGGCTGACACTGTAAGATATATAGCTTTGGTTCAAAGGGGCCATTCGAAATTTGATGGTCAATTGAAATCCTGTCGTTGAGAATTGTGAGAGGAGAGTGAATTGGGTGGAAGGAGCTCTCGTCGGAGCTTTGATATTAGGTTTTTGATCGAGGGTTGCGTATTTGTATATCCTTTGGAGGAAGACGATAAAGGCGGTAGGGAAAGAAGCAAAGCGTTGATTATTTTGAGAGTTTTGTCGTTTGGATTTTGTTTGTGTCTCTGGTCTGTATTTCTGTTGGAGAGTATGTTATGGGTTGTTGAGGAGAAGTGAAGCCGTGAAGGTATCAGCGAAGGTTTTCCGACGTGATATAATCTGGGAATTGCACAAGGTATGTCTCGTATGAGAGATCTGTGGTGATATTTCAGAAAATGACATCATCAGAGGTATCGATCAAGGGAAATTGCGTGAACGGTAACGGGGAAGTCTACTCTTCTGGCTACAACAACCATAATGATTCTTGGAACCCTACAGAAGGTCAGAATGCTCATTCATCATCAGCAGTGAGAGGTAATTCTGGAGTATTTACTTTCATTACCACTTCTAAATTTGCGACTTCAAGAATTTCTAAAGTGGTCGGCTTCTTTATAATCGGTTTTACTTTGTTTTCACAGACGCGGAAGCTGCGCTTTACAGGGAGCTATGGGATGCTTGTGCTGGTCCCCTCGTCGCAGTGCCGCGGGAAGGGGAGCTGGTCTTCTATTTTCCTCAGGGACATATCGAGCAGGTAATTCCTAAGCCATTTCCGGGCCTTAGATGGAACTGCTTGGCTGTAAACCATTGTTGTTATGCCCATCTATAGGGCTTCCTTTCTGGGTTATACTAGTCAGAGATCAGATGCGTCACAACTCGCTAGAGTTTCTTTGCTGGCCCTGCCTTTTTGTTGTCTCCTTGCTTCTTAGTGCTCAATTTGCGCCCTAAAAACGGATTCGAGTCTTATGGGTTCTTCCCCTCCCCCCCTTCTTGCTGGTTTTTTACATGGGTTTTGTTGAAGTTGCTAATTGCTAAACATCAGTGCTTGTTTTCCTGCCACATTAGGTGGAAGCGTCCACGAATCAGGTGGCGGACCAGCAAATGCCCGTGTACGATCTCCCATCCAAAATCCTTTGTCGGGTGGTCAACGTGATGCTGAAGGTAGCTTGCTCTATCTAAGCCAATTTATTTATTCCGAAGCTTTTGAACCAAGCAATTCTTGTAGGGTTGTAACGGTTCGGCTTTGTCATGTGCATGGTATTTGAAATGACTTTTATAACGATTTTTTTTTTTAATTTCCTTTTCTTACAAATTTCAGGCTGAGCCGGACACCGATGAGGTGTTTGCCCAGGTGACCTTGCTTCCGGAGCCAAATGTAAGTTCTTGTGTTTAGCTTTGTTGACTCGGAGTAATTAATGCGGGAATATTATCCTTATAATATTTCTTTTTAAATCTGGGTCGGATTGGCAGCAAGATGAGAACGCCGTGGAGAATGAGCCTCCACCACCTCCACCACCACGATTTCAAGTGCATTCATTCTGTAAAACTCTGACGGCCTCTGATACGAGTACTCACGGTGGATTTTCTGTGCTGAGACGACATGCTGATGAATGCCTTCCTCCGCTGGTTTGGTTCTTGCCTTTACCTCCTTATTGTGCTTATTTTCTTTTTCCATGAGGCTGAAGTGGCAGGAATTCTACGTGCTTGTCCGTTGACAGGATATGTCAAAGCAGCCACCCACCCAGGAGTTGGTGGCGAAGGATCTACACGGGAATGAGTGGCGATTCAGGCATATCTTTAGAGGTGATTGCTATGAACTGATCATTCAACTTGAAGTTATCGGATACACATAACTATAATCCACATGCTGAGTGCTGATTATCATATGGTTGCCAGTGCCTTCACTGGGATAAAGGCTGCTGAAAATTTATGTGGTGTTTTTCCCCAAGTAATTAACAAGAATAAATGGGCATTATTATTTTCGTCTTCTATAAATTTCTTGTTCCATTTTCCTGTTTGTTAGTGACTTATAAGTTAAGTAAATTCCAGGTCAACCACGTAGACACTTACTGCAAAGTGGTTGGAGCGTTTTTGTCAGCTCCAAGAGGCTTGTTGCTGGTGATGCATTTATATTTCTAAGGTTTGTTTTTTCTGGGAGTGGTGTTTTAGATTCCATGGAATACTTTTGCTTCTCTATATGATGTTCGACTAATTAGGAATTCCAGGGGTGAGAATGGGGAACTTCGTGTTGGTGTTAGACGCGCAATGAGACACCAGGGTAATGTTCCAACCTCAGTGATCTCCTGTCACAGCATGCATCTTGGTGTCCTTGCAACTGCTTTGCATGCCATCTCGACAGGGACCATGTTCACTGTTTATTACAAGCCTAGGTCTGTAACTTATTCTTGAAAATATGCCCATTAAGCCAGCTATATTAGTAATTTCAGCTTGACCTTGGTATGTCATGTTCTAGGTTATACGAGTGTTTCTGAGTGTGTTTGTGGTTTGAGCATTTCTTTCTCAATGATTACCCACAACAGAATTTACAGCACTTTTATAAATATTATCTTGCAGGACCAGTCCTTCTGAATTTATTGTTCCATATGATCAATATATGGAATCTCTAAAAAATAACTATACCATAGGGATGCGATTCAAAATGAGGTTTGAAGGTGAAGAAGCTCCAGAGCAGAGGTATGAATGTTTGATGTCGTCTTTTTCACTGAATAGCTTTTTATAAATTTATAATGAATTCCAAAATTTGTCTTTCCTTTTCTTTTCCATATCCCCTTTGCCTTTATAAACTATAAGGCTATCAAGCAGAGTTTTATCATAAATATGAAGAAATTTGTTTGTGTTACTTTTTTACATTGTAGGTTTACTGGTACTGTTATTGGAATTGAAGATGCGGACCTCAAAAAGTGGCCAGAATCCAAATGGCGATGCCTCAAAGTAGGTTCTGTTACTAGTTTTTCCACTTATGTATGACAGTTAAATGTGGCGTGCTATATAATGGAGTCTTTCGTGTCTCTTCCAGGTAAGATGGGATGAAACATCTAACATACCTCGTCCTGAGAGAGTTTCCCCTTGGAAAATAGAGCCTGCTCTTGCTCCTCCAGCTCTAAGTCCTGTTCCAATGCCCAGGCCTAAAAGGCCTCGGCTTAATATTGTTCCATCATCTGATTCCTCTGTACGTACTCGTGAAGGTGCAGTTAACTTGTTCAGAATATTTCTTTTTTAAGATTTATCTTTATAAGATCATTTGTAGTTTAGTGAAACCTGATTTTTTTTTTGGGGCGGGTGGTGCGATTTACAGTTTCATCTAAAGTAAGTGTAGATTCTTTGCCAGCAAGTGGGTTTCCACGGGCCTTGCAAGGTCAAGAATTTTCGACCTCGAGAGGCAATTTTGCAGAAAGCAACGAGTCTGATACTGCTGGAAAGCCTATTGTGTGGCCGCCTGCTGCAGATGATGAAAAGATTGATGTAGTTTCTGCTTCAAGTAGGTATGCACCAGATAGCTGGATGTCAATTGGGAGACATGAGCCTGCCGCATACTCAGATCTGCTTTCAGGCTTTGGGGCAAGTGGAGATCCTTCCCGTCCATCCTTGGTTGATCAAACTGGCCCTCTGTCTAATTCTGCTAGAAAACGTGGGTTAGATTGTGAAGGCAAGTTTAATGTGCTAGCCAGTCCATGGCGAGTAATTTCCTCCAGTCTATCACCTAACCTCTTGGGCTCTAATACGAAAGGTTCTGCACAAGGTGGTGATGTAACTTACCAAGCTCGAGGGAATGTGAGGTATGGTGTATTTGGTGACTATCCTGTGCTTCATGGTCATAAAGTTGAGCCTCAGCATGGTAACTTGTTGATGCCACCACCGCCACCGCCAACACAATATGATAGTCCCCGTTCAAGTGAGCTGATACCCAAACCAATATCAGTAAGAACATGTGAGGCTGTGAAAGCAAAAGATGGGGACTGTAAGCTATTTGGAATCTCACTTATCAGTAGCCCGATTACAGTTGAGCCTTCTGTAACACAAAGAAATGCGACAGGTGAGTCAGCTGGTCATATGCATCTTATATCACACCAGCCTCATACTTCTGAAAATGATCAGAAATCAGAACAATCAAGGGGTTCAAAACAGGCAGATGATGTAGTTGCTGTTCAAGACCATGAGAAGCCACTGCAAACATTTCAGCCACATGTGAAAGATGTTCAAGCCAAACCACTCAGTGGTTCTGCAAGGAGTTGCACTAAAGTAAAGTTCTCTTCTTTCAGATAAATTATACAAGCTACAACTTTGCAGGAAAATTAATCTAATGCTAATCTTTTTAGGTTCACAAGAAGGGGATTGCTCTTGGTAGGTCAGTGGACCTTGCAAGGTTCAGCAACTATGATGAATTAATTGCTGAATTGGATGAGCTGTTTGAATTTGGAGGTGAATTGATGACTCCGAAAAAGGATTGGCTTATTGTCTATACTGATAATGAGGATGACATGATGCTTGTTGGGGATGATCCGTGGCAGTAAGGATTTCTATCTAATTATACATCCTTGGTTTATTGACCATATTGAATATGTTGTATTTCCTTTAGAAAGGGACATAATTCACATAATTTTATATCTAAATCAGGGAGTTCTGTGCCATGGTTCGCAAAATTTATATCTATCCCAAAGAGGAAATTCAAAAAATGAGCCCGGGAACATTGAGTTCTAGGAATGAAGAGAGTCAGTCAGCTAGCGAAGGCGCGGATGCTAAAGAAGTCAAATGTCAGCTGCATGATAGTTCGTAGCTTTGATTCCATAGCTTCCTGGTAACTTTTGCTTCTTCCCATTCCAGTTGGCATTGAACTTAACGACACTGGCTGTACATTTTACTTTATCGTTGTTTTTGATTCTTGAATCTAATTTCCTTCAGAAATTTAATGTTGTAATGCTATTTTCTTCTGGTTTACAGATTCCGGTCTGCAGAAGTAAGGGACTGCTATAAAGCCACAGTTGGGAAATGTGACCTAAGATGAATTGTGAATTTGTGATTCCTAACTGCTTATGAAGTGACTCGAATCAGAATATGGATGGCTCCAATGAGTATCCATCCAATTTTGGACATATGTTCGAATTGGTATATTCTGCCAAGTTATATACTCCTAGTATGCAATCATGTGTTTTGAGCGAGGTGATATAAGCCTTGCATTTTTTTCAACAATCCTACCTTGTACATAGTTGTTTCACTTCACCCCGAACCCCAGTAATGTAACTAAGTACATACAAGGGCTGCCTTATGGTTGGCATCCGGTTTATCTGATTTTAACTTTGATTGTTTATTTTAGTCATAACTTGTGCGAGAAAGAGAACTGAGATGGAAGCTATTATGGATATCAATTTATATAGGTGTATAATTTGCGGTGCCTCAAATTATATTACGCGTTTAAATTATGCGCAATTTCTGCATTTGTCGCTTGGTGTTTATGTGTGAACGGCAGAGATAGGAATGGTAGTCTTGTCAGAGCCAGAATGTGGATGCTCATGCTCGTGTCTTGAATCTTACTGAACTGTTTTTGGTGGTTGATAGTTAGGAAGCACTACATATGGTGTGGGCCTTTTAAGGCTTTAGATTTTTTGTGGTGGGGTCACTTCACGTGATGAAGTCTATATGTCTAAAGTAAAAAAGCACCATCTTCCAGGTCCATTATAATGTAATGTACGCGGTGATGACTAGCAGTTGTAGTGGACCTCGTTATTTCCAGAGGTCCTTCCCGTATGTTGACTGTAGAGCTAACTTTGTCTCTTGGATTTCGTCTTTTAGAATACAAGGAGTTTATGTGGTTGGCGGAACATTCATTTTGCTGCTTCATCCTTCATCTGACACTAACCTTGAATTTCCAGTTGTGTCCAGCAAAAGCGTTTGCTATTTCTCTGATTATGTTGGGTTTAGAATGGAAGATAGAATAATTTGTGGGAGCATGATTGGAAGAAAAAAAAGTTTGCATAAAAGGTTATGTTCCTATGAAAAGTTGCCCCCATACTAATTGAAGCCCAGCAACTATTGGTTTAACATGAACAAGTAGAAGGAACCAAGGACGCTACTGTGCTATTAAAATGGTATAATCCATCTGAATTTCTCTTAATTGCAATTAAACTGAAGTTACTAGGCATCATTGATAGTACTATAAAATTGTTGGCATGAAACACTTATCAGAATTGCATAATTGGCTATTTCAAATTTGTTTCTTGCCAAAACTATATCATGCTATAAAAGCCAGCTGAATCCAAGAGTATTGCTTTGATTTGCTCCGGATGAACGTCTTGGCCTTCCCTGCATTGCTGAAAGATTAGAGACGGAATGTTAGCTTTTACAAGACAAAAATAAATGAATACCCAATCATCATTTTTAATTATTAGGTACTTTACTTCAACCGAAGTAGTGACCCTAATGGTAAGTTGGTAACTGCATAGCAGAGATTGCTCTTGAGAAGCAGAAATTATGACAGCATCCTAATACGTATGCCATTAATGAACATGGACATCATTAGAATATAAGAGACATGTTATAATGGTACATGATAGCTATCTACTGGTTCATTGCAATAAATTGATGATAAACTAATTTCCCACGATCGCAAATGCCATATAACATCTATCTCTTCTCACAAAGTTCATTTGTAATGAACAGATGCAACATAAACTGATTTCTAAGTGCTCTAGGTATATAAAAATTTTACCTCAGCTCGAAAAATATCCATAGCAAATCCGTTGAAACAGCTAATAACAGCCTGCTGTATGTCTAACCCAAGATCATCCAAAGCCCTCATGGTTGAGAGCAAGAGACCAGGTTTGCGGCCACAAAACATGTGGATATTTACAGCTCTTCCTTCGCGCAGTCGAACCTCAACCTACATATGTGGAAAAATAAGAAAAATTAATATTCATCAATAAGATACACCATCTCATTTCCATCCCGAGAACAACCGAAAAGTCACTTCCACATTAATACTTGTTGTCCGTATGTCCCCCCACTAAAATAGGAACACAAAGTAAGGTTGAATACGTATGTAGGCAAAAGGGCAACGCATTGGACAAACTTACCCTAGCAGGTTGGCCATTAGGGCTTGGCAATGAGCTGGGACAAAGCTCTTCCTTTAAATGGCTAGGCAGTGCAGGTGGAGTAGGCGTCAACGGTTGGAAGCTTGAGGCAGGTGTCAGTGAAGAGCCAGCAGGTGTTGACTCTAATTCGTTATGGAGGTCATTGATCCTTTGCAGAAGTTCCTTCAAATAGTCAATTGCATCCCCAAGGATTGAAGCCCTGTCCATCTATCAAAGCAAAGGTCTCATAGAATTCAGAAAGTCCATCACAAACCACAGTAACAATTATAGATTTGAAGGCATGTTAATTATCTTCCTTTAGATAGCTACAGAATCTATCCTTAGATTGACTCACAGAAGAGGTTCTCCATAAGTTCTATATAAATATCAACAAAGAAAATAAATAAAGTTCATGGCGTCTGCTTTAGAAATAGAATGCAAACATCAATTCCAAAATAGTAAAAATGAAATACCCCTTTGACAGGTTAGAACCTAAGAAAAGTGCGCTGAGGAGCACTGAGCAGAATACCTACTTCAAAATGGACTTTGTAGTTTTAGACATTAAAAAAATGATCACACAAGGCCAGGAAATGAAGATGTCAAGATGATGCACAACACCAAGAACAATCATCAAAGGGCAGAGTAAAGAGCATATGTATTTGAAGCTAGCACTTTTCTAATTTAGTTGACAAAATGAAAGGAAAATGATACGGGCGTAATCTGTGCCATGGAAATCAGTGCAAACACCAATTTGGAACCTTGCAATGCGAAGATACCCACGCATCTTTTAGCCGTTAAATTAAACTTCTGGAACGCTTTAAGGAATTCAAAAGTACCCGCAATACACACTTCAATTAAGAAGAATAAGGTCGCTAAGAAATTCTTACCTTGCTGATTTTTGGAACAACGGACCTCAGCATATATAGTCTATCATTGAGCTTCTTCCGACGGCGGCGTTCAGCCATCAAATTCTTGGCAGGCATTCCCTTCTTCTTCCCTTTCTGATCCCCACCAGTGATCGTACTGTTCACATTTGAGCTGTTTCCACCATTCTTCGAAATTTCTTCCGTCTTATTATTCTCAGTCAAGTCATCTGAATCATAATTCAGTCCTGACCCATCAAAACTGCCATCTTCCACGTCGTCCCCATTAGTCATCTTCCTTTTCTTATTATTCCCTTCTCCCATTTCACATTGTCCCCTATCTCTCTCAATCCTGTTCGGAACCAGACCACCTTCCGATCCCAACACTCCCACATTGCCCCTGTTATCTGTCAACGCCAAATTTTTTCGAAGAGCTACCCTTTTCTGAAAAAGAGTGGGCTGTGCTCCCGATGGAGGTAACGATTCAAGGGGTCTCAATATCTTGGACCTATTAAGAAATAACGCCTTTCCAGAATCCTCTTCGAAATTCCCAAAACCCGCCAGACTGGTGCTGCTCTTGGGCAACTGGGGATCTGAGCTCAAATTGGGAAGGCTTAACTGGTGATTTGAGATCAATTCCGTGAAGCTTCCCAGAAGGCCAGCACCTTTATTCAGCACTGCTGCCGAAGTGGAAGCTTGAGGCTCAAGAAACCCGACCTCGCAATCCATGTTACAGGGCTCAAAGCCATGCTCTAAAGGGTTGCTAGGAACGACATTGAGAAGAGAAGACATGGTGGGTTTGGGAGACAGAAAGTACTGCACCTTAGATGGGTCGAGATTGTTGAACACAGTGGAAGTTGGAGAGCACGAAGAGGACGAGTTCACTGAGTGCAGCAATAGATTATCTGGGTCAGCAAAGTTCGGCAAGATGATGTCCCTGATATCTGTGTGATTTTGGATACTAATATTCGCCATATACCATTCCTCATCCACTTCGAGCATGGGTTTGAAAGGACACAGAGAACCCATATCGTCCTTGTTCTCAACAAAACTAGAATTTATTTTCTCGCTGCTGCTGTTGATGTTGGCATTAAAGTTTCTAGCCCATGAAGCGGAAGCGGAGTTGTCATCTTCTCTGTCATCCATCCAAGTAACGCCGTTCACTCTAGACATCATTCTGATTCTCTTCTGAGTTCTGACTAAAGCTTCTGGTTTTCCTGACTGGGTTTTTCTTAAGAAACAGAAGAAAAGAACGGAACAGCAAAATTGGTAGAGTTGCAGAGATGAGAAAAAGTGAAAGAGGGAGTTAAAGGAAGGAAATGGAAAGGAGGAGGACGTTGCAGAAGGAAAAGGGCATTGGCTTTTGGCTTTTTTGTAACTTAATTTTCAGAGGATTGCGACAACCATAGCCTTGGAACGTTACACTAGTCAGTAGTCACTGCTTTCCAAATAGAGCTGGATAGAAATGATGGGTAGGATAGCCATAAACTAAACTTACCTATTGTGAAAATATTTAGAGTAGTTTTACCGGAGGGGTTGGGATTTCACATTAGAATTTTAATATTTTAAAATTTTACTAGTCAGATATTAAAAATGAGAATATTAATACATATCATATCGTGGGTGAATTGGGAAATCAATCTGTTCATATTTATAAATAATATAATTAAATTATGTTAGTAAAATTGTTACAATTTATTTATTTTTAAATAATTATAATAAATTTATATTTTATTTATCATTGTCTAAAAATAAATAAATAATTACGATGTTAATATGATTAGTCATGTTACATCTTTAATATGATTAAATTTCACAACATAATCGGATCAAGAACACAAACTTAAAAGCTTGTATAGGATTTCTTGTGTGCTGGGTGCAACCATTTGATACTACACACACAAAATTTAATATACAATTTATTATATTATAAATGTAGTAGTTTTCAAATTGAGTATGTAAGAATGTGGTTCCTTTACAGATTTTGGTAAATAATATAAAAATAAAGATCAAACGCAGAGTCCGGCTCAAAATAAGCCTCAATTACTTGATATACAGTTACCTTAGAGATTAAATAAATGAATGTCAAGACATAAGAAATACTTATGAGTAATACCATTTTTGTTTCGTATTTATTTATTTATTAAATTTTTAATTGAACTTGAATTTGTATCTCTCAACTTTAAAGATACTAATTAATATTGGGAAGATGGTAGAAAACTCTTACTGCTGTGATGGGAAGCTGATTTAATATAGTACAATCTCAGGTATCTCGTGAAGCCTTTCTGGTCACCTCCCCGGAAATTATTTAAAAATTATGAGAAGGGATAAAAGAGAAGGTTCTCTAATATTTAAAAAATTAAATTTCTGTTTGGACCCGCTAAATCTATCATGACATAATCCATGTGTAATTCTGGACCACAGATTTTAATGCATTAAATTGAATTAAAATGTTAGCATAAGGCCAATAGGCTTAAAAAGCAGAGAGGGACAAGAATCTTAAATAAAATAAGCTTTGAGTCAGGCTGCTGACTTCTGAGGGTATGGGGAAGGGAAGATACTCCTTCTTTATGATTCCTTCACTAACCTCGTGAGCATGGGACACACAAGCCCTTGTGGGGCATGTCATCCAAAATTATTTTTATTCTACAATCCGCTCAACAACTTGTCCAATCATCAACTTGAATTTCAAATTGCACTATATTACTGAGGACCAAGTTGTTCACTTTAATGCGGATAAGCTTCTCTAATGTTTAATCCTCTAGCTTTGTTCTAGAGAATAATAAAATGAAAAAAAAAGTAAAACAAATATGTCTAATCGAAATCTTCCATTTCTTGGGTTTAATTAAGACGAACAAATTGTGTTGGATACGTTGAGTTGCCCATCCCATTGTGTATGTGAAGCGTTAGGTTAATTCATTTTCAATATGTTAAAATAGTGAGTAAACTCGTTTCGTCCCGTTTGGCATCGGGTCAAGATGGACAGATTAGTCTTTTTCTTTTATATCATTCTATTGATGCTTGTGTCCTCAATAAGTATATAAATTATATTATTTTTTAAAAAAATATAAGTTTTTATTTATACTCATAATTGATTATATGATTATGTTAATAGTAATTTTATTTATATATTGTTAAATTATGTTATTTATTTAGTTGATATCTTAGTTTGTTATGATTTTAATTTTTAATTATTTTTAATCTTTATGTATTATATATATAGATAATAAAGATTGTGTAATTATTAAAATAATTTTGTCAAAAGCAGGATTAAATGTTTCTTTAGAGATTATTGATGAAAACAAAAAGGAATGAGAAGGAGAAGAAGAATATGATTTAAATGATGTGATAGAGAATAGACTTTAAAGAATTTAGTATTATTTAATTAGTTTGTTTTAGTCTGTATTTAATAATTATAGATAAATAAACTAATAAACTAGTTTTTTTTTCTTTTAATTTTTTTGGACCTGTAACCCACCAGCAAAGTAGGTTCGGTTAGGGTGTTTCCGGCCAATCAAGATGACGAGTTAGGGTGAGCTAGCCTGCATTAACAATACTAGGTCTAACCCTAATCAATTTTGCATCAAGGTAAATTGTATTAAAATCCAAAAATGTAATTTTCTTATAAAATAGACAAATCGAAGAAAAACTGAGAAAGCCCTTGCCCGAAGAGTTTGTTTAATTAGTAAAATTAAATTGCCTGGATTAAAGAAATTTCATTTTATATCCATTAATTACGGTGTACCCTATCTTGAAATTAGAATAGCCTATCTTACTCTTAAATTTTTTATCTAAAAAAAAAGCCCTTGCCCCAAAAAAGAAAAAAAAAAGTGAAATAGGAGGGTGGATGGGTTAGGAAACTTCCAAGGCCCAGAACTTCTTTCCAACACCAGGCCTGCAGCCGTCTTCAAGTGACGATTGTCTTTGGGTGGGCCTGTATTAAGACAATCCCAATGTCCCCATAACTGAGCTGGTTTGACCCGTTGGACGAAAGCCCATCATTCTGCCCTTTGAGCTCATACTCATAGTAATTTGTTTTTTAAAAATGTTTTTTTGATAATGTTTAATTTTACATTTTACTTAAATTTAAAAAATTAATTAAATTTTATAAAAAAATTTAAATTATTTTATAAAATCATTTTATGCAGCATATATGAGTTTCTAATAAAAACAAATAATTTGTCAACCAATTCCTTATCAAATATCAACAGCTTTGGAAGAAAGTAAACAAACACAAGTTAGAAAGGCAACGTCCACGGCTTTGCTACAGCGACGTTGATATTTCCTCTATTTTGTTTTCGTTTTCAAGTTCATTCACTCTAATTCATTTTGCCAGTTAATGAGGGCGAATCAGAAAACAGCAACAAAGGGCAAAATCGTCACCCTAACAAAATATCCCGGGATAATATTGAGATCAAAACAAATGTGACTCGAAGATAAAGAAAACTATGGTGGGCCCAGTGAAGTTTATGATAAAGCAATCCCAACAGATTACGTGTCCCGTTTCGGTACACTACCAAGTAATGAAAGTTGTGGGGACCAACGAATTGGACGTTCCCGAAGCTTCGGTGACGTTGATACTGATGAATGACGGTGATGATCGGGTGTAAAGAAACGACAGCGTATGCTAGGGTACATGAACGTTGATGCGGTGGTGTACGCAAGGAAAGGGAAAAGAGATAGGGAGGTGTTGAAGGGCGGGTTAGTGCCCAATCCATACGTCCATCTCATCTTCCTTCCTTCCTTCCTCTTCGACCGACCATATAAACGCCTTCTCTCGCCCCTTTCTCTTTTCAGAAGGACAAGAAGACACCTACCTTTAGGTCTCTCTCTTATTTAAACCTTAATCTCTTCTCTTACGATTTCTTATTTTCCTTTGGTTGAATTAATTAATTGGATATTTTGGGACGGCTTCTGGTGAGTGTGTATTGAATGTGATGTTGCTTTTCGCCTGCCTGGTGTGTTTTGTGGATTGGTAGTACAAGCTTGCTTGAATTAGGTTTTTGAGTTTGCTTCAGGTGGTTTGACTTGTCTCTTTTCTTACTCGAATTTGGGGTTTTATCCTAAAACCCATGATTTGTACTATTTTGTGATAGTTTTTACAATTATGGTAACTGATTAATTGAACCCTCTACCAAGAGTTTGCTATAACATCTTAATCTTAAGTGAACTAGTCATTTTGTCTTCTGGCTTTAATTTTTAATTAGTTAATTATCATGTAAGCCGCTATCCTGACTGACTGACCCTTTTATATAGTTGGCTCAGTGCTATACCTATACCTATATTGTGTCGCCTTATTTCTTTTAATTAGTATGTCGTCACTAACGTTACAAAGCTGAAGTATGTTATTATTTTCTTCTTTTCTTTTGTTGTGTTAATTTTCTATTGCATAGCTAAACTTGAAGTCCTCTATGTAGTTGAGGTTCTTATTCTGAAACCAAATTCATGTCGAAGTGGATATTATTTGTGGTTTTTCACTTCTGGGTCAGTAGCTTTTACTTAAGAAAGAAAATAGAGGATATATAATGTTTTTGAAGATTTAGAAGTAGCACACAACTCCCTCTCCCCAACCCACCAAAAATCTCACACACCACCCTATATATCGTCACTTATATTTCTATTATGGCAAGCTTAAAGATATGTTTTGGGGGACAATATGAAGCAACTCTTAAATCCTCTCCCAGACTCACTTGTCTTAATATAGGCATACTGTTACATTCACCTTAAACTTCATTCCTTAACTTAGCTTTATTATGAAAACAGCATAGTTACTGACATTTGTTTGTTAAACTATGTGGGTAAGATGTTGGCCAATGACATTTTGTTATATGATTCTGAGTGCATTTTGATATTCCAACTTTCAAGTGTGTTACTTGTTGGCTAATATGTGCCATCAACAAATGCAGCCAGCGATTCAAGAATCATGGGTAGGGTTTTGGCTCAATCAATTAATGTCCCTGGTCTAGTGGCTGGGCAAAGGCATGATCAACATAAGGGATCTGGAAAATCAAAAAGATCAGCGAAAATGATGTCTACTGTACAGTTGCCTGGATTAAGAATGACAAGTTTCTCAGGACTGCGTACCTTTAATCCTTTGGATACTATGTTGAGACCTGGACAAGATTTTTATTCTAAGGTGGCAATTCAAACTTCTGTACGGCGATCAAGGGCTAGGGCTAGCAGATGCGTACCTAAAGCCATGTTTGAGCGTTTCACAGAGAAGGCTATCAAAGTAATTATGCTAGCACAGGAGGAAGCAAGACGGCTTGGTCACAATTTTGTTGGAACGGAGCAGATTCTATTGGGTCTCATTGGTGAAGGCACTGGTATTGCTGCTAAGGTTCTGAAGTCTATGGGAATCAACCTTAAAGATGCACGTGTGGAAGTGGAGAAGATAATTGGAAGGGGTAGTGGATTTGTTGCTGTTGAGATTCCATTTACTCCTCGTGCAAAGCGTGTTTTGGAACTCTCACTGGAGGAAGCCCGCCAACTTGGTAAACATTTTGTTTACATTTTTCTGTTTTATATATCATATTACTAAGTTACAAAAAGCATTTGTATTTGTGTATTTGACAGAGGATTTCTCTTCCTTTTGCCTGTCTTTTTATCTTTGACTAGTTTTTCTATGGTTTTTCTCATGTAATTGTTTCCTAAAGTAAGGGTTGAAAAGATCTTCACAAAGTAAAAGAGAGGAGGGTTAGATAATATTTCCTATTATATCACGAGAAACAGAAAAGAAGAGAAATCATAAAATAAATAACTCAAAAGATTCAGAATTTCATATTAAGAAAGGCCTCCAATCTTCAAGCGTATGTATACCCCCTAGAGGAACTCATTTGCTGAGCACCATAAGGATGCAAATTGACACTCTTATCTCAGCAATCTTTTTTTTTACTTGAAAGATCTGGCAAGTCACTCCAACCAAATGGATGACTCTTTGGAAGATTGGTGCATTGCCACTAGATGGTAGCCGCTTTCTGCCTTCCAATACCACTCAATTGAATCATCCCAACTATTAGAATTATGACGGCTAAGGTTAAAGATGTGTGTGTCACAACTGGTGGGCTGGCTTGTACTAGTTGTTGTATTCAAGTAATTTTAGTTATAAATGGACACTTAGGGAACTTGGCCATTCAAGTCAGTAATCCTATTCATCTCTCTCTTTCATTGACTATTACTTTTTTACATGGTATCAGAGCCTAGTTGGAGAATTCTAGAGTTTTAAGTTTAATGATTGTGTAGTTCTCATGGCTGGAGCTCTAGACCCCTTTTTTCCAGTCTCTTTTTTGTCTCTACCTTTCTAGTGTCTGGATAATTTTCCGACAAATATCCGCAAATTTTTCGGTGACTAGATAAATTCCAGCAGATCTCCAATGACTTTTCTGAGCTTCGGCGATCTTTCGGTGACCTTCCTTACAGTCATCCAGCTGCTTATTTTTGCAATTTTCTGACCACTTTCTCTTGCTGTCATGTCACTTGCTGAAAGATTAGACTTTTTGTCAAGCTTTGGTGTTTTTGTTTGTGGTGTACAATCCAATTAAGGTTGCTGCCATTTTGAGTTATATTTATGTCTACTATGAAGTTTTTGTTTCTAAGATGTTGTGAATTCTACTGTCTTGTGGTTGGTTTCTCCTAGAGCTTGTTGCTCAAGGGGAGTAAGTGCTAGTTAAAAAAAAAGGTTTATTAAAGTTGTTCTTGGTAAAGCTCATAATTGTTTAAGAGAGCTATGCGGTCATCATTTGACCCAAAAAAATGGTTGTTGATGTGGCTAGTTGTCACAAGTTATAGTTTATGATTGTTGTCTGACTAAAAGTTAAAGTTTTGGCATATTGAAGACTTTGGCACTAGTAAGAGAGTTGAGTTATTGGGTGCCTAGTGAGCAAAGGCAAATAGTGTAGACTAGTTGGGAGAAGATCAAGGGAACTACTGAGGAGAAGTAGGTTGAAGACTGGGAGCTGTGTTATTGTGTTAGAAAATGTGGCCAAGGAGAGCAGTTGTAAGAATGTCGAGGGGCTGCTCATGGGAAGCGAGTTGAAAAATTCAAGGAGCTGTTTGTCTCCCCGAGGCATTGTCTAGGGGAAATACTAGTTGCTAAATGTTCTTGAATCAAAATTGGTGGTTGATAGTTCCATGTTTAAGTTTGGATTTGTTTTTTCTTTTCAATTTTAGTTGGATTTTATTTGTAACAAGCTAGAAGCTTTGCAAGCTTTAGCTTGAGGGGGAGTGTTAGAATTATGAAGGCTAGGGTGAAAGATTTGTGTGTCACAACTAGTGGGCCGGGCTTGTATTGTTTGTACTATTTTTACTTGACCTAGTTTTGATTATAAATAGATGCTCAAGGACCCTAGCCATTCAAGTTAGTAATCCCATTCTCTTCTCTCTCTTCTTCACTGACTGTTATTTTCTACTTTAATCACCCCAATCAAGTTATCAGGATGTCAAACAATGAACTCTTGAAGTGATAAAGCTTTACATGGCTGTCCATTATATTGATAAAAAATTGTATTGTCTGTTGTAATATTTTATCTTAGCTTGCTGGAGCATGTTAGCCTTAGTTCTTGAAATTTTTAGGTCACAATTATATTGGATCTGAGCACTTGCTTCTGGGTCTCCTTCGTGAGGGTGAAGGTGTAGCAGCACGTGTTCTTGAGAACCTCGGTACTGATCCAACTAATATTCGCACACAGGTTAGTATCATGTCCTCATTTATTACTCTTTTTTTCCAGGTGTTTCTATTTACATGAATCCTTATGTTATATTAATTTGTGTTAATCATTAAAATTATCACTGGACTGGCACAGGTTATTCGCATGGTTGGTGAGAGTGCAGACAGTGTTACTGCAACTGTTGGCCCAGGAAGCAGTGGCAATAAGATGCCAACTTTGGAGGAGTATGGTACCAATTTGACCAAGCTAGCAGAAGAGGTAATTGATAGTTCTAGTTTTCTTCATGATGGATGGTAGATGATGCTTCACAGTGTAGAGGCTTAAATAATTTCACCGTGCCCCTTTTAGGGAAAATTGGACCCTGTAGTGGGAAGGCAGCCACAAATTGAACGAGTCACTCAAATTTTAGGTCGTCGTACTAAAAACAATCCTTGTCTTATTGGAGAACCTGGTGTGGGGAAGACAGCTATTGCTGAAGGTCTTGCTCAGCGGATTGCAAATGGTGATGTACCTGAAACCATAGAGGGGAAGAAGGTTAGTAGCAATCAGTTTATCTCTGTCCAGTGCAGTTTAACCTTTGGTGTTAGTTCAATTCGGGGCACCTGCTGTTCTTTTTAGCAGTATGATCGAACATTCAATTTGCTTGGGGTCTGTAATGTAATTTTAAAACAATATCTTGTTCTTGTACAGTTAAGCCAGTATCTGGGTCACTCTTTCTCATTTTTAGTCATCTATTTGTGTGATAATGGCCACTCTTGCATTTCAGTTTAAGATGAGTGTTGCTTAACATTCTTGGATTTGTAAACGTTTAACATAATTTTTAAGGAGTCCTGAATCATGTGAAAGCTTTTCCTGCTCAATTTTATTTGGCATTTAATAGTCTTGTTCAGACATGCCATCTCTAGACTATCTGTTAATCAGTAGCAAGCCATTAGCCAATCTCATGTTTCTGAGTCCTTTCTTATTATCCTATCAAACTTATGGCTATAAAACATGGATTTTTGAGACGATCAATGCTGGTTGCTGGTGTCCTGTCATATATTATGTAGATTTTTCATGAGCAGTTTTCCCTTTGGTACCTTTCTCATTATTTTCTAATAAATTACTCTGTTCTTCATTATTCAGGTTATAACGCTTGATATGGGTCTACTTGTAGCTGGCACTAAATATCGTGGAGAGTTTGAGGAGAGATTAAAGAAACTGATGGAGGAAATCAAACAGAGTGATGAGATAATACTTTTTATTGATGAAGTACACACTCTAATAGGAGCAGGAGCAGCCGAAGGGGCAATTGATGCTGCAAACATATTAAAACCAGCTCTTGCAAGAGGTGAACTGCAGGTATATTTGCCCTTGACATGTACAAATTGGATATAGTCTTTTCTCTTACCTTCCTGAAATTAATTTGTATGCTACTTGTAAGGGGGAAATGAATAAGTTTTTTGGTTATTGGATTCTATACTTTTCTCTTCTGGTGTTGCTCTTTTATGAATCACTGGTCATATGCTTAAATTGCCCTGCAAGTCCATACTTCTCAAAAGGAATCTCTCTGGTCTTTCTACTGGTTGTTCTATCTTTTTACACTGTTAAGCCAATATAAGATATTATACCTGTACTATTGTATATCTAAGATATGTAATAGTATTGGTGTAGGTCAGCTATGAAGTATCAATTCTGATGTATGAACAATAAATGTTGCTGGCATGTAGTCAGAAATAAATAGTTTGCTGCAGCAATCAATTAGTGTTGGAATATTTGACAGTTTCAATCTTGTTGAATCTTAGAATGTGAAATGATCACTATACACTACTGTGGAAGAGTTCTGGTTGTGCTTTTTTAGATTGAATATATGTGGTAAGATGCTGTTACTGTTGTTTATATTGGAACTGTACTAAAGAACTGTTTGCTTCATTATTTGTGCAGTGTATAGGAGCCACAACACTGGACGAATACAGAAAACATGTTGAAAAAGATCCAGCTCTGGAGAGGCGATTCCAGCCAGTTAAAGTGCCAGAACCAACTGTAGATGAAACCATACTAATTTTGAAAGGACTTAGAGAACGTTATGAGATTCATCACAAGCTCCGCTATACTGATGAAGCCCTTGTAGCTGCTGCACAACTATCATACCAGTATATCAGGTATTTCATAACCCATTTTTCTACACCTGCCCATTTTGCTTTTTCATTAATGCTGGAATGGACTAGATACCTTGACCAATGTTGCATGTTTGAAGTGGAATTTTCCTCTGAATTAACTTGGTGTATATTAGCCTTATGGAATGCACCATTGATAATCCTCTTAGAATTATTTCACATTTTTATTTTGGGGCTCTAATGTAATTAATGCACCATTGTATATTAGCCTTATGGAATTCTCCTTGTTATTTTTTTTGCTGTATTTCTTACCCAAGCATTTTCTGCTTTAAAAACAATGCTGTCCCCTGCAGCGATCGATTTCTGCCTGACAAAGCTATAGACTTGGTTGATGAAGCTGGTTCCCGTGTCCGGCTTCGACATGCACAGGTATATTGTGTGTCTTTCTCTTTCCCTTCAGCTAGCAGTTCTTCTATCTTCTATTATTAAGCTAACTGGGCTAGATATATGTACTTCCAGTTACCTGAAGAAGCAAGAGAACTGGACAAGGAGGTCAGGCAGATTGTGAAAGAGAAAGAAGCAGCTGCTCGCAACCAAGACTTTGAAAAGGCAATTTATCTGAAGATTTAACTTGTATTGTTTTGACACCAATCAATATTTTCAAGATAGTCCACCACCTTGATCCAATGAGATAGTCTAAGAAAAGGAACAGTCTTAGTTCCAGTAAACAGAGACAGGATGGAGGGCTTCTTTATAGTTTTGAAGTTATCTTTCTAGTTTGATAAGAATTTAGAGAACATTGTTTTTGTTTGTTTCTTGTTTTGATGTACTGACTATATCGCCAAATTCATCAGTACTTCATAGCCAGTAATCGGTTGGACTGACAATATATGAATTTCTGTATAGGCTGGAGAGCTACGAGATAGGGAAATGGATCTTAAGGCACAGATATCAGCACTTGTAGAGAAAGGCAAGGAGATGAGCAAGGCAGAGAGTGAGGCAGGAGATGAAGGTCCGGTTGTGACTGAAGTTGACATCCAACACATTGTCTCCTCCTGGACTGGTATTCCTGTTGAGAAAGTCTCAACAGATGAATCTGATCGCCTCCTCAAGATGGAAGAGACCCTACACAAACGAGTCATTGGTCAGGATGAAGCAGTAAAAGCCATTAGTCGGGCTATTCGCAGAGCCCGGGTTGGATTGAAGAACCCTAATCGTCCAATTGCCAGCTTCATCTTCTCTGGTCCAACTGGTGTGGGGAAGTCTGAGTTGGCGAAAGCATTGGCGGCATACTACTTTGGCTCTGAAGAAGCCATGATTCGGCTTGATATGAGTGAATTTATGGAAAGGCACACTGTCTCCAAGCTTATTGGTTCGCCTCCTGGATATGTCGGTTACACTGAAGGTGGCCAGTTGACTGAAGCAGTTCGGCGTCGGCCCTACACTGTTGTACTCTTCGATGAGATTGAGAAAGCTCATCCAGACGTATTCAATATGATGCTTCAAATCCTGGAAGATGGAAGGTTAACAGACAGTAAGGGCAGAACTGTGGACTTCAAGAACACACTTCTCATAATGACATCAAATGTTGGAAGCAGTGTGATTGAGAAAGGAGGCCGCCGAATAGGATTTGACCTAGATTATGATGAGAAGGATAGCAGTTATAACCGAATCAAGAGCTTGGTGACTGAGGAACTGAAACAATACTTTAGGCCAGAGTTTTTAAATAGGTTGGATGAAATGATTGTTTTCAGGCAACTCACTAAGCTGGAGGTGAAAGAGATAGCTGACATAATGCTGAAGGAGGTCTTCGAGAGACTGAAAACCAAAGATATTGAACTTCAGGTGACAGAAAGATTTAGGGACAGAGTGGTTGAGGAAGGTTACAATCCTAGTTATGGAGCCAGGCCTTTAAGAAGAGCCATAATGCGACTTTTGGAGGACAGCATGGCTGAGAAGATGCTTGCCAGAGAAATCAAAGAGGGTGATTCTGTTATAGTGGATGTCGATTCTGATGGCAATGTGATTGTTCTCAACGGTAGTAGTGGTGCTCCAGAATCTTTGCCAGAGGCTCTCCCCGTATAACATTGGTCTGTTAATGTGGTTGCCTTTGCCTAGATGTTGTTTGTACTTATTTCGTTTGAAACCTTAGTCATAGTAAGTTTTATTTTTCAATGGACCAAAAGCTATTTATTGCCTACAGGCTGTTTAAGGAGTATTTGCCCATGGCCAAGCAAACAAAGAAGAAAGTGATGGAGAAAAAAATGTAGATTCAGCAAATGAATGCATTATACACTTCTAGTCTTGTACGTTGGGTCACATCACATAACCGCCCGGTTTCTTGGTCTTGTGTGAAAGAGTCCAGCCATGTACACGAATTCGTTCAAGTGTAATGCTTGCTGTTTTACACGACTAACGAACAATGGTCACTGGGAAGCCGTCGAACGAACTTCTAAACCCCCACGTTTCTTACACCTTACAAAAGAAAAACTAGAAGGAAAACAAATTGAAAGGCCACGAATTTGGGGTATTATTAGTGCTATCTGGCAGCTGATGTTGCTAAACTAAAACCCATCAAGGTTCTGAACCTGGAAAATCTCGAATGAACTCCTGATATATTTGCCAAAGTAAAATAATAAAATATAAGGTTTCTATTCATCCATAATTGAATGATGTGTGGGGCTGACACTCCCGCCACGACTAATCTTCAAAGCTATTAAAGCCTTCTCGATCTCCATTCTCATGGCACTATCTACGCTCCCTGATGATAGCCTTTTATGTGATTTCTGCAAATGGAGCTTAAGTGAGCCGCTGCTTATTCCGGCATTCTTCCCACAGATAGGGCAAACTTTGATCATTGGTTTCCTTTGCTGCCACACCATGGAAACTTTTCCATGCAGTTTTTCATCCAGTTCCTGTAAGATCTTTGCAAAACCATCATTGGGCTGTGCTCGACGGTGAACTCTTTTCAGAGCATTCCATGCTTCTAGTAGGGTGAACTTCCTGCATCACAAAAGCTTTTCAGTTCCATAACTATCCCAGATGTCATTGCTTTGTGGTCATGGCATCCAAACATGTAAAGAATTTATCATTGATGACAATGCAAATCAAATTGCTCTCAATTCATCTCTCAAAAAAATTAATAAAATAATTAAAACTAGTTTAAAATAATTTTTTCTTAAGTAAGATTCAATTACTTTAACTACAATTGCACCTGTTGATTGGTTGTGGTGGATTGGCTCCATAGCAATGCTGGTATCAATTTTTACTATATCTAAGATTGTATAATTTTACATTTTTACTTACTTCCTGAGCATTAAGTAAGCAAGGACCAATGTAACACTTCTGCTTCTCCCTTCAAAGCAATGAACTAAAACCCTCTGACCTGTTTCTTCAACATAATCTATTAGATCACAAGCTTCTTCAAATATGCTACTGATGTTACAATCTTCATTATCACATACCTGTTCAAATGGGAGAGCGAATAGAATTATATGAATACATATTCTTGAACAAAACACTAAAAGTATGTTGGGTATCTTACTGAACAGAAAAGGATTTTATAGACATGCATAAGAACGAGAGTACAGCATACAAAATTGAAAAGCACGTACACATGATTAAGCCAGCAAATGTTGAGGCTATCCTTAACAAGTAGATAAAGTTAGTTAGGCATATCGCTGTGTCATAATATTCATTAGCCAAGGGGATCAAATTTTAAAACTAATGCTGAGCGCAGAGGGAAAGGGAACAATAGAAAAGACAGAAGAAAGGAAAGAATTGCATTGCAATTTGGCCTTACAATATGAATCAAGTGTTAGTAATGCTAAAAATATTTCGACTGGATTTACATTAGCCATTCCTCAAACCTGCCATCTTTTAATCACAGGAATGCTTGAGTGAGGTTGTAGAGTGAACATACTACGTAATAATTGGAACCCTACGAAGTAATTACAACGAGGGATGACAAAAATTCTAGGCTCCTCCAATGCAAAATGAACATGATTCATTCCACATGAGGAAGTATGTATAAAACATGAAGAAAACAGTGTGTTAAAGTGTGAGCAAAGACAACAACTAATATCCTCACTGAAATTGGGGAAAAAAATAAAATAAAATGACATACAGAGAAATTTTTGTACATGAATAGATCAGGAAACTGAGAATCTGACTGTCCAAATTCATTCGTACACAAGCACAAAATATGTGTGATTCCCAATTGTTGAAGTGTGTAAAAAGATCTTGCAGCCAGTGCTCCACCAATGAACAGACTATTTGTAACAAGGGATGGCTTCTCTGTACTTGCAGCCTCAGATATCAATGCAACCTTCTCAAGAATATGCTCAAGTCTGACCTGAAAGTTACAGAGGTAAATCCTTTGTGTGAAAACGTATATTCACAAAATGAAGGGAATCTAAAATATTTCAGTTCTGTGTCTGATTAAAGTTGAAGATACAAACCTTCAGTTCGTAAGCATCAATGACACAGTTATTATCACTACCCTCAAAAAATCCTGTATTGAAATTGTTCTCCTGGCATAGCTTGACAGCATCATTTTTAAGCATTTCATTCCACTGCTCCAATTCTTTGTTAGAATCTGCATCGACCTGGAAATTATGATAAAGTGTAAGAAAAGAGAAAAAATGGAATATATAGGTAAAATCGTTGTTCCATATGGCAAAGACACAGCTAGATTACAGTGCTCCCATTTTCTTACTTGCCAATGACCCTGAGACACAGGAATGTGTATGACATTCACGCATGCAGAACAGTGGGGAAGGGAACTGCAAGCAAATGTTTGATTGAAAACCCACATTTTCCAATGTTTTGGTGGTTGGAGACCCTCTGGTCTATGTTACACAAGGTAAGTACATCAGTTAAACAACAAGAAATCAGACACAAGCATAAAAGAGAACCCATATGTTTCCAAAATAAAATAGGACTGCATCTGATTCACCAAAATCCATGCTCTCCCTTAGGAAAGTAACAAGAGCACCTCCTAGGCAGAATCATTAGCATTGTCCACTGTAGTCAACTTTTGTGTAAATAGAATTGCAATAAAATAGTCTCGTAATGCATAATAATAGATAAACCATTGACTGCCTATTTATGATCTATCCAAAAAGTGAAATGGAAAAATGCCACCAAACCAACAATTTGACTCTACCAGCAGCACCAAACCATGTGATTAGCATTCAAGGTTCCTATGAGACCAACCTTCGCAAATTTATGGAAGTCACGGAGCTTGGCTGTCAAGCGGAGACTACGAAGTAGCTCCCCGCTTGTTTTATAGGGCTTTCCATGCGAACCTTCTCTTGACATAGGAGTAGAAAAGTCACAGTTATCTCTATTGCCAGAAGATAATGCCCTAGGAGCAGTTCTGAGTGATTCTGAATTACTAAAATATGGAAGGTTATCATTAACAAATCTCTCCTTACTTGTGGGAAACGGACAACTACCACCTCCAGCAGGCTGTGAAGGTAAGTCAGGAATCATTGAATCCTCTTTGTTGAACTCCCCCAATGATATTTTGCCTATAATGTTCATAAATGATCGTAACAAGTTATCAAGTTTCTGGTGAAGTGTAAGAAGAAATATATGGAATCCCTGCAGATCCCTAAGAGCAGCACGGAAACCACTACGGAATTCATGAACTACTGATGTCATGTCATTTGCTTGTACATCAGTCATTAAATTTGTGTCTTCTGGCAATGGAGATCCTAATTTCCCTCCAGTTATATCATGTAACAGGTTAGAGGCAAACTCAGAACTATTGAGTAGTAACTCAACCAACTTAGGATAATTAGCCTGATCAATTGCACGTTTTCCAGCAGGGGGTCGGCGGGGAACACCAGAGTCAATAGCCACAATGTTAAAGTCAGTAAACAATGATTCACTTGATGTTTGACTTTTAAGGATCATGTCAGTGGATCTTGGTGATTCAGTCATCTCTGAAATATCAGGGGCCTGTGATACCATTCCAGGGTTATGAGAAGTCAATCTGCTATCTACTGAAGTCGACCTTCTTTCTTTTTGAAGTGATCTAATCACCCTTGGTCTATATCGTTGCATTGCAGAATCAAAAGCTTCTTCTAATGTATCTGTATTTACAGAGATAACCTTTTCAGACAACAACAAATTTGCAGGATTCCCACGCCATCTAAGCTCACGGCAGGGGAGCCTATCTTCATTTCTGATGACAAGGTCTAGCATCAATACCCTGCCAAGAGCTGCTGATGTTTTTTCTACAGATTCCCGGGACTCAAATGGACTAGAACTTACAAGTAAAGGTGACCCATGTACATAACTGCAAGAAGACGTTGAATCCTTAGAACAACCAATTGAAATTTATATTGTAGAACAGCCATACGCTTTTGCACCAAAGGATATCATATTAACTCCAATTGTCTTTCTCTCGGAAATGGTCACAGTGGATTTGGTGTAGCTACTTGCACACAGTAATATCAGCACAAAAATACCCTATCAACAAACAATTTCTTTTCATACTACACCTGTACACCAACTTCCAATTATATTGCACATTGATATACATGCAGAAGAGCACAAAAGAACCAATTAGTTATTTCTTGGTTATTCCCAGAAAACATTGTTTCTCTTTATCTTATCAATATCTGAACAAGCTATTTCTTGGATGGTCACACTAACCAATAATAAAGGAGGCTATGGCTGCACAGAAGCCACACTTGAAATTACAAGATCAAACCCAAGCAAGACCAACTTAGCATTGTTATATCCAGGAAACACAAAAACATCAATGCGGCACAAATACTAAAATAAAAAATGTTGACATTTTGGGCACATTTCTTTCTGAAAAAGGAATAAGTTATATCTTCTCTTTTGACCATGACCCTACCTTCATGCCTTCCTCTAATTGAAAATAGAGAAATTAATAAGGATCCTTATAGCATTGTTGGTGCATTGTGAAACTACAAATAAAATAACTCCCAATAACCCATGAAAACCTTCATAAAGGCTTGCTTTATCCAAATATCATAGCTCTCTACCTACTTTAAACTGCATTCTTGATCATTAGTTCAATAAGGGGTTATAAAAGGGACAAACAAAATACAACCCCAATTTCCCAAGAATCATTCCTTTCATTGATTTCCCTAGAAATAGGCCATTCTATTTCAAAAAGCTATGATTTAGGCAGAAGCTATGAAAGCTTAACCAAGAAAAGGGCAAACACAACTACTGAGAAAGACACTTTATTTGTTAGACAAGGCAATCAGACATTGCTAAATGAGAAGACTTCAATCGTCTATTCCAGAGATTTATTGAAGGCATGTCAATGCTCAGTCTAACAATCCTTCACACTTAGCATATTAAAATTAAAGTGAACAAAGTATCTGTAAGTGGCAAAGTAGCCATGTCTACTCCATTTATGCCAAAATAAGTGAAATTGACAAAGCAAGAAAGATGTTCACACAGCCATGTCATGAAACCTAGTCATATTAAACCCAGATTTGGATCATACCTCATAAAAAAGAGGCACCGGCTCTGCTCAAGAGCTTCCAAAAGTTCTGAACACGTCATTTCACCAGTTTCATTGCTTTCAGAATTCGCTGCATCTCTTGCTTTTTCTGCTGCTTCCTTTATTTGGAGCCATTCAGGACTAGTATTGTGAATGACTCTAGCCTGTATTTTCCAAATAACATAAGAGAATGAATCTGGTAGAAGTACAGCCTGAGAGTCTAAGCTTGCAGATGCGACAGTTGTGTCAGATACAAAGTAAGGGCACACCTGTGGAGTTTCGACTCCCAACCACTTGGCAAATTCATAACCAAGGCGTTCAGATTGTGTTGCCATTCTTGATGATGGTATCTTTATAACAGCAGCTGCCTCCTTTGGAGAAGTATCATCACTCCCAAAGCGATGGAAAAAGGCAAAGAAGACAACTCCTCCAGAATTTACAGTTACCTACGCGCACACAACTGAGGAGAAATTGAGGCTGAAGAAAAGAAAATAAACAGTTCATGCACACATTTCTTCTCTAATTCTATATTACAAAAGAAAGGATAACCAACAAAAGATTGAAATAATATTTATTATACCCATCTACAATGGAAATGATGTTTACACCCAGATAGAATGTACTAAGAGGATAGGTTTTGATGCCGTATATGGTAGCACCAAGTGGAAATTTATTGAGCGAAGCTAAACTAGCAAATGAAATTTATATTGTAAACTATTAATTTGAACACTATCAACATGCTCAAAATCATCTACTTCTCTCCCTACATCTATCACTCTGTTTTAAGCCACAAAAATAATAAAAAAAGATAGGATCAAGTTAAACTCATAAGTAGACTAAGGCAGATCAAAAAGTCGGAAAAGGAGACCCATACACAGCACACATATTGGCCTGCATGGTGTAACCTATATTGATGCTATATTATACACCATTGGCCACTGAGTATTAACCCTCTTTGCATATTCACTCCTCAACTTGGAAGACCCTATATAAAACAAGAAGTGTCGTATTTTTGCATATATACCGGTAAAGAAGATGACAAACCTCAAGAGCTTTGTTCACTTCATCCTCAGAATTTTCATTGCTGCTGCTTCTGTATTCAGCATGGTGGAGTGAAGAGAGCCTGTCCCAGGAAAAGGAGCTTGATTCAATGTCCAACATCGCAGCTTTACCAAGCCTTTCCCACAAACCGATTTCCGTTGTTTGCTCGGGAAGTGGAACGCATTTTGCATCCTCGATTGGTTCTCCCACACTGAACAAATCAATGTTCACTATTAGCATCACTAGGTCACTTCTGAAAGCATATTAAACTCATAGCAACTATTGCTTTGTTGCATACACCCACTCACTCAAGTCTAGAATCGTAGTTGCTTTGTTCATTAAGAGAAAGAAAACAAATTATAGGCATTATTAACCAATTCTGGATTACTTTATGCGTAATATTGTCAGTGAAACCAAATCTCTTTGATGGCTATCGGACAAAATAATATAAAAAAGAGAAGTTCTGATTAATATGCGAGTCACAATATGTCAATATGCCCCTTTACCACCCCTCCCCAAAAGAAGAAAACTTTGGAACGAAAGTTACTGGAAATGAAGAAAAACTTGTAGAAAAAATATGTAATTAGAGAGAGAGGGCGGGTCGGAGAAGAAGAAGGAAGAAAAGACAGAAAAAGGGAAAACAGAGTAACCTAGAAGGCATGGTATCGTGGACCCTCGAAGAGCGGTGGGGGAAGCATGAGGAGCGAGACATCACAGTGCGTGTACGAACCAATTCCAGCCATTGCGTGAAGCTAAACGCAGGCCCTGTCGCGATGTCTCCCAACATATATAAGACCTGCATTGCCGATTCCCCCAACCAAAACGCAATGTAAGTTCCAACACTAGAGTTATTAATCTCTGCAATTGCAGCAGAACATAATGCAATAAGCCAATAACCTCGTTGAAGTTGGAAAATCAAAGTTAGCATAGTGAGTGAGATGCAGACCCGAGAAGTAGCGGT
This sequence comes from Ceratonia siliqua, assembly GCA_034509205.1. Lineage (NCBI taxonomy): Eukaryota > Viridiplantae > Streptophyta > Magnoliopsida > Fabales > Fabaceae > Ceratonia > Ceratonia siliqua. The sequence continues at coordinate 510,895 of JASKGM010000008.1, forward strand.
GAGAGGCAATGGGGCCCCAGGCTCGTCGTTCCCGAGGTACTGTTCCTTCTCTTCGTCTTTGCCCTGCAATTCCCACATATGATAAACAAAAAGCAATCGCTTTTATCATAATAAAAGAACCATATTACAGGTTGTGTGGGCAGAATGACGGTATTAATTGATCTACACTAGAAGATCATACTACATTCATATAAGATCAAAATATAAATATCATGTGCCTCATTTTTTTTTCTTGTCATAAATGAAAGGTCATAATTTAGTAGAGGTGTAAACCTGGTGTCGAAGAGAGTTGGAGATGGAAGGATCCTGCTTTTGCTCTTTTGCCATATGGTATACAAGATTGGTGTTTGTTTTTGAGAATGGGATTGGAAAGTCAAATTGCAAGGAATAGCAACCAAAGTAGTTTGCTTTTTTTAAGGACGAAAAGAGAGGGAGAGTTGAGAGTTGAGAATTGAGAGGATTTTTAGGGTCGTGATGCCCACTATTAATGCAAGATTTGGATTTAGCAGGATACATTGATACTATGAAGATCTGTGGTGGTGGCTCAGTGAATAGAAAAGGAAAGGTCGGTTAGGAGTGGCTCTGGAAGTGGGAAATAGAAGTTTAGCATTCAGCAAATGATGACCATCAGCATAACCATACCAGCTCTTCCATTTTTTTGGGTTAGGACTAGGTGAGGGACGGTGTGGGGACGGGTTATTATGATGTCTTCAAATTAATTTATTTCTCAAAGTAAGATTATATTTATGTGAGTTAATATTTTTTACTTCAAACATAACATCTTATATAAATTAAAAGAATAACATTTATATTCTAATATTTTACATAGTCTTTGGAGTTATGTAGATTTATGTGGGCTTCCCTTCGTTTTTTGGTGAGATGATGGGCTTCCTTTAACTACAAGAAGGGGAGTCATGGACCATGGAAGCTGGAAGTTTTTGCCACTAAAATAGTATTTCTTTTGCCATCAACAGAGAGTCTGTGGGCTAAGAGGGATGGGAATGCTTTGCCAGCCAATCTGCCGAACTCGACGAAGGCCTTCACGAAGGAGAAAATTTGCCAATTCAATTCTGCTGATTGGACGGTAAAAATAATAAAGATTCCACTGATTGAAAATTTTGAAATAATTCTACTAAGTCAAAGTGAGATGACTTGAAAAAAGATGTGACAATTCATCTGTGACCCTTGTTGCCAGAAAGCATAAGCAACGACTGTTTGCAACTAGCCTCCTGTGCTTGAGCAGTAGATTCAGTAGAAGAGCTAGAAATATTCAACTGAAGGTGCTACCAATCAAGATGAGAGATTCTCTTTTTATCCACTCAACCATAAAGGGCCACAGAGCCAAACTCAGAGCATGTTTTATACTGTTTCTCTCGAGTGTCATCTTGGAGGACAAATGAAATGAGATCAGAGGTCCCCCTTCTTAAATCTTAACAAAGTTTCGCCTTTAGGTATTGAGTTGGTGCAAGCTCTCCCGAAGAAATGTTATGTCTTCAGCTGAACCAGAAGATTCCAAATGATACTTCATAGTCTGTCATTGATGACACGTTATTCCCTTGCATTGGACAGAGATAATACATGGTTTCTGACTTGAGAGTACAGAAGATAACAATATCAATCTGCTACAGCCACTGGCCCAGCTAATGGTAATGGAAAATACAGCTTCCTGTTCCTGCCTTGACAGCAGATTGATCCCAAATTTTTGTGTCACTACTGTGGAAAATACAAGGGCTTGAGTCCAAAAATAACTTGTCTTATGTGAGTAGTGCTATTGATTGGGGTGTTGAAAAAATGTAGAAGAATTTTACTGTGGTGCTGGATTTCCAAAATTTAGTATTTAACTATTTATACAGCTTCCAACTCATCCATATTTAACTATTTCAGTGTGAATTTTCCTTGTCATAAGCATAAATGTTTAGGTAAATGTTTTTCGAAAGCTGATATTAAAAATTGTTGTTACTTTTTGGGTAGCATATTCAGAACAAATGCTTCTGTTATTCTGTTTCTGAGTGACTTTTAGTTGTCATACAGGTCTAGATTGGATCTGTCTTCACCGCTTGTCGTAACAAATCTAAAGCATTATCGTAGATGTTTTTATGGAAGGCAGAATTAATGTAAGAGGGGAGAATGATAATCCTCAATGTGTACCTAGAAATTTAGACACAGAACTCAGCCGCATTCGCTTACAATATTTATACATACTTCTCTAATTCAACGATCAATTACATTTGGCAGCCCAATAAACAAGCAAGCACACACAAACACACACGTACAAGGGATAAAAAGAAGGGGAAAAAGCCCTCAGCTTTTTTTCCATTTTTCTTTTGACATTCTGCACAGTTACTACATTCCTTTAATAATTATGTAGTATTAAATGACAGGCTTACTTACAATATCAGCTAAATCAGAAAAGACTAAAACACTGTCAGAAAATTTCAGGTAGAGGCCTGCCTTCCAAGAATGACTTGAATAATGTTAGGGATCTCTCAGGCTGCGAGAAAGGAACTTCATGGGAGGCACCTCTAACGGTGGCAAATGAGAAGATATTTCCATAAACTTGAGTCCACCCACCAACCTAAACAGAGAGTTTCATAAACCAAGATTAGTTCATGATGCATTATAATTTGGATTATGCTTAGGAGTGTATTAATTCCATGCAAAATGCTTTCTACCATTGGTATGCATGAAAATATAACACAGTTCAAAGCAAAATAAAATCCAACCATTGCCAAGACCTTTATACTTCTGAAAATGTGGGACAACTAAATAATTAACCTTGGGCCATGGATGCATGCCAGTGATCCAAGGTGGTTCCATATAAAATTAGGCACAAAATGAGTTTTGAGCTTGACAAATTTCTAAGTCTCCGAGCCTCTAAAAATTTGAGTCAATGATATGCAACTAAACCTCAAAGGAAGACAAGGATTACTGCTTTTTTGACTAATTCAAACTGGCAAGATGATAGTATATACCTGCTGGCCTTCAAACCATACTCTGTAAGGGACTGTTGTATTCAGTGCTAATTGCCTTGCCAGCTTTTGAACCAAGGTGCGGCTCCCAGTCAGTGGAATTACAGAATCTTGATCTCCACTATAGCCAGAGAAATACATGTTCATGTTTAGCATTAAAACATACAAGGCAATTAAGATCTATAGGGAGAAAAAATATATATTTAATTCTAGTTACCTGTAAATTAAGACCCTAACTCCAGCTTTTACAAGTGATCCAACAACAGGGAATGTAGGTACTTCCAGGTTGAGCATATCGTAGTCCAGGATTCTGTTACCGCAATACAGGTCATTGTTTACTGGGTTTGGTCAAATTAAGATCAATATAGACAAGCTACAATGATTTTGATTGCTGGGTTTTTCAAAGCTCAGTTATTCAATGCCTTGTTAATTAGTAAAGTAGAAAGCCAAGGAAGATTTTTAGCTGAGAAGAGATTACTTGCTGCAGACATCCCACTTGCGAACTCCAACAAGTTTGGCATGGAGCGCCTCCTGTACATCTCTTCCGTTTAAGTAATTTGTAACTTTGTCATCGACACATACATCTATCCTCTCATTTGTTTGCTGCCAGGAAAAAACAAGTTTTAAGTCATATTGAACAAGCCAGTTTGAAAAATTTTGACTTCCAAAATAAGAAGTTTTTAGAATGATCATTGATCAAAACATTGAGAAAAGGAAGTGTATGAGAGAAAACTCACTTGGGTTTGAGGACAAAAAACCTTGGATTGTGAAAGCACCGAAGAAATGCAAACATCGAGGGTTACATCGTATTTGTCCACAAATTTACTGGTTTCTTTGCTTACTTGGCCCATAACCTTTGAACAAAGAGGCGACACTGAGTCTCTATAGTATTCACTAACGTACCGAGAATAATTACACACTGTAGTGAACATTTTGTACGTTGAATCTGATATCAACCCGTGAGACCAGAAGAACTCAGCCCTTGAATTGAAGTCTGTGGCGTATTCTAGAACTGGATTACCCAACTGCAATACAAGAGACCATTTTGGCATTAGCAATATCCAAGTTTCAATTTCATTGTTCAAGAAAGAAGGATCCTTGTCGATAAATAATATGTTACTTACAGCTATGCCTTTAAGATTAAAGATGTTCTCCTTCTTGTTGATTTCAATCATGAGCTTTGCAAGTTGAGGAACATAATGCCCTGATATTGAGAAGGATAAAAATTGTAAACAACAAATAATAATCGAAGTAACCTGCTTTTCAAATTGGAAATCAAGAAATTATTGGTAGACGTCCAACAGGTACCTGCATAACTTTCCCCTGTTAGAAACAAATCTCTTTGCCTGTATTGGGGGAACTTGTTGAACCAGAGTTGCAGGAATACAAGATTGTCCCTGGCTTAAGAAATCAAGAATACAGCTTCAGATGACAAAATAGTGACTATTTGAATACTCAAGCACTGTCATATTGAAATCAAAAGTATATCATTTTAATGCTTCCATGGGGGTTAACAGATGAAGAATAATAATGTAAAGCGCCATAGAAAAAGTTATTTGGCATTTCTAATTAAACACTGTTTTGTCTCAACTTTTTAAAAGCCTAAGCAGCACAATACTATACGTGCCTTTGTCCACAGAAGATAGGATTTAAAGGAGGTTTCTAAAGAGAAACCTAATTGTCCCGAAAGATAAAAAGGTCTAAAGTAATTGATATTAGTTGAAGATACCAGTTGCCTCGTCATTCACAGTCATATAGGAGGAACCACCTCTAGCATAAGAGAACCCCACTCCAACAGGTGTCTCCAAATATAACATGTTTGCCTCTGCAACAAAGAAATCCAATCAGCTGACAAACTAATTTGGGCCATTCTTAGAGTTAGAAAGGAATGGGACTACATCATACCTCTGTTCCAGCTATACTCATTTTTAATCAAAACTTCCCCATTTGGTCTAAAAGGTCCATTTTCAGAGAACGCACCTACTCCCAGAGAAGAACAACCAGGTCCTGTATAAAAGAGGAATTAGCTTCCATCTTTTGAAAACGTAGGATTTATACTGCTTTTATTGTCCATTGTCTTGAATTTTTTATTTAAAATTTGTCATTACATAAATTTTGGTTGAAGCAAGTGAGAGATTGCACACCTCCATTGAGCCAGAGAACCAGAGGCTTTGTAGCTGGATCAGTTTCTGATTCAACAAAATAGTAGAACAGAACCTTGTGTTTCTTATCGTCGACTGTAACGTATCCTGAGAACTGCTGGAAGCCTACGTGGGGTTGTCCAGGAAGCCGGACAATCCTATCTGCATGAGAAGAGAGAGAGAAGACCTCCAGAAGAGAGCTCAGCTGAAGCAACACTAGAGCCATTGCCATGGTGGTCCTTGTTGTCCGGTTCATGATTTCACAAATGGAGAGAGGACTGAGGCAGATCGCCAAAAAAGAGAGAGGTTGGTGCCGTATTTAAAATGTTAATGAGTAGAGGCCCGGGGTGAAGAGGGTGGGCCACTAGGTGGCTGGCTGTACCTTCTCTATACTAATTATCATTGCAGTTTTAGCTTTTTGCTTGCAGGCCTGAAAATGGTGATGAAAGAGATGTGAGAGGCAGTGACCACACGCACACTGTGCTGGGTCTGTCAATAGTCAGTCATCGGCAAAATGAAAATTATAGAGTTGCTGTTATGAAAAAGAAATTAACTATTGGAAATTGGAATGTGGGCTGCCTTCAAGGATCCTGAATCATATTCTCAGAAAATACGGTGTATAGATCCATTTTTTCCCTTGTTCTTTCTCTACAGATGCACCAACCACAATGACTTATATCCTTTTTGACTACACCAACTGGATAGTGTGTCTCTTCCATGGAAAATGGCTTTACAGGGTTACTTTTCTTTCCTCAGAAATGTGTCGAATTGACTAATAATTTTTTTTTTTAAATTGTGAGACTAATATAGTGTGTGTTTTAGTGGGGGAAAAACATTAAAAAAATGTCTCATTTCTCTATGCTCTCCTCCAGCGGGGATATGAGTACTTGATGGCATTTTGGAGGGTATTGCAGATTTGCAGGGTGTAAACGGAGATCCACAGTTTCTTTATGGTTTTCCAAAAAATTTGTTTGATTGATTAACTTTTCTTGTTCTACAAGTTCGAGTAAGATTTGCTTACTGACAAAATAAATGGTTACAGTGGGGAGATTCGAAGGAAAATTGAGCAATCCTATTTCTCTAATGACCATTTTATTTTAAATACATCTGTGACTTGTGACTTGCCAGATACACTAGAAAATCAAGAGAGTACTCAATTGCATCATTGACCTTAGAAATTTGACTGTTGAATATATGAATTTCCCCTTTTATTTTCTCTTCTGCTTGCTTTTCATTCGAAGAATCTTGGTTTATTTAACAACTGAACATGATCTGTGATCAGGTTTTCCTTAATGCCACAACATAGTGCTATTGAAAAGACCACAAATCCAGACTTTAATTGGAAATCAGCTTCCTCCTCCAATTCTTTTCCTGGTGGTGGTTGGGGACTCTTCTTTATGTACTTATGTGGGAATGAACTGGTTCCCTTTGACCATTTGCGAAAAGGGTTTTGTTAATAATGATAGGGTAACACATTGCTTCTTCTTTTTTCTTTAAAAAAAAAAGCCATTTTGTCCTTGTGATACAAAAGGCAAATATCCCCCACCTTCATCAATCACTTCTACATATCTTTTTGCATACAACTCGTATGCGTCTCCATGGAGCCACATGTTCCCCATCGTGGCTTCAAAACCTTCCACGCTACCTATTCATGGGGCCTCTCATTCCTTTACCATTTCACTTGTCACGCTGGTCATGTAAGAGCGGAATTTATGGATGTTTATGGTTTGGCAAACATATTGGAGTGATTCCTATGGACCCAATGTGAGTAACGATGAAGGAAAAGAGATGGTATAGTCATATGATTACGATAGTAAATGGACCACTCTATCTGCAGTGGTATATAGGTTTAGAATTTGCTTGCTTTACGATAAGCAAAAAAATTTAAGATGAACGAGTGCAGATGAACGAACAAACAAACTATAAGAAGACAAATTTGATGTATATTATATGGTGGGTTCTGTTATATATGCATTTCAAAGAACTGGTAAAGGAGAAGAAAATGGTCCCTACATTATAGCTTTTACAAAAGGGTTTCAAATTTTCCATCATTAGCCGCACTAGTGTCACTGATTTTTTGGCATTCATCTTTATTGTCAAAATATTCTACTGCTCTCAAACCCAAATTCTACTCCCACCCAACTCCAAAACAAAAAGCGAAAAGAAGAGTAGGTGCTTAAGGAAATAAATATAGAGCACAAGGATAGGACTGAATATTATAACAATGGAGAAGTGGTTAGAACTTAGAACTTTGAAGGGAGCATCAGAGTTGGAAAATGTGTGGAAGAGTGAGAGAGAGAGAGAGAGAGTTAAGACTATACTCTGCTTTTGGATCCTTGCGAGTAGAGCAAAGGCTTCCCTTTTTGCTTTCTTTACTCTTTTTTCAAGCTCGATAGCCATAAAAATACAGTGGAGAAAAGCTCATCTACTTTTTCTATTAGAATAAGCAAGCTTTCCTTCTTTTCATGATCAGAGCTGCTATGTCACTCGCCACTATTGGCGTCCACACAAGTTGGTTGGCTTAGAAAAGGGTTTAACATAAACTAAACTCCGCGTGATTGCACCATGCCAAGTCTGAACCATTTTCACATAGTGCGTTAATATATGTGGAATATCCAAGTTTTCTGTAAAATAAAGTCACGCTCCTTATAAATAATCTGCCTAAAGATATGGGGTTTGGATGGGTTCTGATATAAATTATTGCATCATGATTATAATTATTATTGGATGTGAGGGGTCAGAAATATGAAGCTGCAATATCTTCATTTATGAAGGAGAATCTGAATTTAGTATTGAAATGGTCAAAACCAGTACACCCCCGTGTCAGTTGGCCTAATTGAACTCCAAAGAGAAGATAAACCTATTGTATTGCTCAGAGAAAACTGTGATTTCCTCGGAAAGAAAGATAGAAAGGCCTTTTCATTTTTTTTTAATTATATTGGAGGTTATGATCTGAAAAGTGACAGTTGATGGAGAGAGTAAAAATTTGAACCTAAGCCCACTTCAATTTTAAAAATTAAAACTACGTGAGCTATTAGGTTGAGGAGAATTTGTATTGAAAAATGAATGTATTATATTTGATTTAATGTGTACAACAAGAGAATATATATATACAAGAAACTTTAATAAGACCCATAAAGCATTGAAAAATAGTTTATCTATTTTCTTTTGTCTCTTAATTTTTTTTACTTAACCTTTACCTAACAATCCTTGACTTAAGGATTTTGTACATGAATTTTTACACTCCCTCTCAAGTATTTTCAACTTAGACATAATAGCATTGAATAATTGAGTGTTAAGCTATTTTGTAAAAACATTTGTGAGCTGTCTTTCAATTAGAACAAAGGTGTGCATATCAAGTTACTATCAAGTTTTTTTTTTATGAAGTGTCTATCAATTTCAATGTGCTTGATTCTATCTTGCTGTATTAAATTATGGGTAATGTTTATTACAAATTTATTGTCACAGTATAACTTTATAGGTACATTCCACCAAATCTTTTAAGTCTTCAAGGATAATCTTTAGCTATATCCGCTCACAAATTCCTTGAGTCATTACTCGAAATTCAATTTCTACACTTAATCTAATCACAACATTTTGCTTCTTACTCTTCCACATCACAAGATTGCCTCCTAAATATACAGTATCCTGATGTGAATCTTCTATGCATAGGAGACCCTGCATAGTCTACATCCATGCATACCTCTGGATCTAAGTCAAGATTTCGTTTAAACAAAATTCATGGATTAGCTTTTAAGTAGTGTAGTACTTAATAGATTAAGTAGTGTAGTACTCAATAGACAGCTTATAAATGAGATTCTCTGTGGTCATGCATAAACTAACTGATTACACTAACTGAATATGTAATATCAAGTCTTATATGAGATAAATATACTAACTTTTCAACCAACGTCTAGTACATTTTCCTATCAACCACAAGATCTTCAATAACTTCTCCGAATTTATGGAATTTATAGGAGTTGATGCAGATTTGCAAGCTATGGAAATTCATGTACAAAATCCTTAAGTCAATGATCCTTAGATAAAGGAAATTAAGAGGCAGAGAAAAATAAATCAATTGTTTTTCGATGCTTTATGGGTCTTGTTGGAGTTTCTTGTTTATATGTTCTCTTGTTGTAGGCATTAAATCAATATAATACATTTATTTTTCACAACATGGTATTAGATCATAAACTTATATCACGGCCTTCATTGCCATCTCTTCTTTTTTTTTTTATCGAAAAATTTATCCTCATTAAAAACATGATCAATCAGTTTTGTTACTTCCTTTTCTCCTAGTTTACTTTCAGCAGGGAAAAAACTTGAATTCCATGGGGATCCCTTTCATATGAAACACAAATGTATGTAAGAAAGCCAGAGTTTTAAGATTATTCCAGTACTTAAAACACAACTCGGATAGGAGACACTGATGAATGCAGTAAAGGGCATTTTAAAGGAAACAGGTAAACGAAGCCAGCACTAAAACATGTTTTTCACATATTAAACAACTCGAGATTATGTTATTTAATTTGTTGTTCCATTTTGTAGATAAATAAAGCTGTTCAACCGAGACTACTGGAAAAACAAAATTAAAAACGAAAAAAAATAAGTAATGACTGCCATAGTTTTGACATTTTCATCTGATAACAAATAGGCTGGGATTCGGGAACTACAAAATTTCAATTAAAAGAATGATAATAAATCCAGTGTCAAAATTACAATCCACAATTTCTCTTTTGTAATGTAACCATTCTGGCTTTCTTCGTATGAGACCCAAATATAATCTTGAAAACATGGCGTGCCAAAAGAAACCAAAACTTACCCAGTAAAAAAACGAAGATATACACATAGGACAAAAAATCAATCAACAAATAAAGGATGCCACAATCAAGATGAGGCGTCCGACTCTGTAGCAGGCTTATGATTAGCAACTGAGGATCCTGGAAGCTGATCAATTCCTTTCCGAGATGCTTCCCAAAGTTGCTGTTCTATCCCCAGCTTTCTCAAGTCCAACAAACCTCGCTCAACTATGACGAACAGTGAAGTGAACTTATAAGTTCATATACAAAAAAACATTAAAGTACATCTGAAGCAATAAAAACACCCATATCTTTTAACATTTCCCTTCTGTTTTTAATATTACATATTACAGTCCAAAACCAGGTGCTATGTTAGTTTATCCTTTTTCTAAATTGCAGCTGACTAATAACGTTTCATATTTGCATATGAATGAAAGGAGAATCATCGGAAACGAAATAAGCACAGAAAAATTTGGAGGGAAACCTGATCTGATATGTAATGCCTACTAAGACAACCAAATCAGACAAAAAAGGACAATTGATTCTTCTTGGTAACTAGACCAATTCAAGGTTCTTGGTATAATATTAAAAATAAAATGTATTGCTACCACTTTTAGTGTCCAGTACCAGAAACAAAGAACATCATTTATGTATTTTAATGGCTACTCCAGGTCTAGGCCAAGCAAACAAATGAGGCAGTTATTTTTTGGAAGATTAATTTTTATTCATTACTGACAACCTGTAATGAAAAGGCAGGTATTTTTTGGAAGATTAATTGCAAAAAATTCACAAGTGCATGCCTAGCCTGATAACCTATCACTCAGATTTGTTAGGCATACCCTTACATATCAGTTTGAGAACATGAGATCAGATATTTCAACTGACACATTATCCGGCACAATTTTCTAGCGTGGCATTATGATCCATGCAGAATGCTTCATTTGACAACAGTTTGCGAATCAACACAATATTCCAAAAAAGACACTGTCACACTGCGACAGGACTGTTTCAAGACTGTTTACTTTTAACTTAATAACATTTACTATTTACTCTCCTCAAAATAGAAAAGGAGATGATAAGATCGACGAGGCTTACCATCGACAGCATCATGTGAAGTTGGTGACTGCCCACTGCGAGTAATCCAAAACTGAATCCGCTCTTCTGCAATATCTTCTTCTACACCGTGAACTAAAGCTCTTCTCCAAAAATAAGTTAGCCATGCCTGCACATATTCAGAGTTTATAAACAATGCGTATTAAGTTAACATGATGATATATTCAAAATAAATTATTCTTTAAGATCAACCCTGACATAAACATGTCATCCATAACCTATTGACCAGGAGACCCCATTAAAAGATTTCACCTTAAAGGATTGCAATTAACGAGTAAATACACGATGAAACAATTAACAGAATTTCCTAATGAATAGATCTCTCGAACAGAAGGAAATTAAACCCAAAAGAATGCTATATCAGGATAACTGATTGCTGATTTTGTCATGTCAATCAGGCATATGTGTAGGCCCCTGTATTCATATTGGACAACCTGATGCTCTTTTCTATCTTCTAAACATGAGACAAATGGCAATAGAGATGAGTGTGCATCATAGGATTACAAGTTTACAATTTCACAGAACTTAGGTCAAGAACAAGTAACTCACCTCTTTGAAAAGAACATCTTCTGCTTCCTCTTCACTTAATTCTGTAGAAAACAGAATAACAGAAAATAAGCAACTACTCATCAGGTCATCTGCCAGACACATGTTGTATAAACAAAGCTGTGATGCAGCCACATCTATGTAATGTATAAACAAAAACGTACATTAGCCATATGGCCTCATACATGGAGACTATATCATATATTAAAGTACTCATTTGATAGTGTATACAAACTTCAATCAAAGGTCATGATTGTCATGTGGCCTTACAAATTGACAAAAAGACTTTCACTTTTACTGAGGTATGCCTTAAAAGTAACTGAAATGCAGCCAAAATATTTTGTTTCTTTTAGTTTGTGGTTGGCATGGTCATGTCATTTTTCTAATTAATAGTGAAGAGGGTAACAAATGATAACAACCATGCAATTTAAAAATAAGAATACTGTCATCCTCCTGCACAGAAAACTTGCAATCAGGTCAAACCGTGCAGAAAAGTCATCTATGTTGTCCAAGTCAATCCCATCCTCCCCTCCACAGAAAGAGATAAAGAAATTATTGAAAAAATATATATGGGACATATGAATCATAGAAGAAAAGCATAGAAATCTTAAAATGAAGATGTCAACCTATACTTCTTTAAACATTTAACATAGCCAAAGCACATCAAATTAAACACCAAATAACAACTTATTTCTTACCAAATGCTTCCACAAATTTGGGATCACCAGGTGATTTGGAATCTGAAAGAAATGAATAGAAATGTAAGCATTCTTGAACATAATTATTATCAAATGTCAGATCAAGGATCATAAGATTCTACCTCTAATAAAAAAAAATAACATTCAAAATCAAATAGATACTTATATAAAAGTTACAAATAAGCATAGTACCATCAAAATTACCTTTAACATGAATATAAAATCTCAACCAGATTACATTATTAGCAAATAAGAACCAAGAGCATGATAATATCAATTCATCTACTCATGGCTTTCCAAATCCTCCACCTCTTGAAAAACCAATTCCCATGTCTTTTCTCCCTTTTTTATTTACAATTTTTTCTTCCATACCTTCTACATAATCATATTCAGGTTTCTCTTTAAAACTGATGTTTCTGCAGACTTCAGTATTTAGAGGATCAGGAGCTATACGTTTATTTTGGAAGGTAAGATTGTGTGATCCCACGATCTAGATCTAAATATTGGCAACCATAGGTATGAGACTTTATAAAACTAGGACACTGCCTGAATCCTGACCATAGGGAGAACAAAAAATTGAATAAAAAAGAAAACGAAAACAGCTCAACATGATGCAGGATAACTCTAACTGCAGATCTAATATAGACAGATCTAAGGAATGAATAGTGTGTAACCAAATTAACTTCAGAAACAAAACAAAAAAAAGTAGAGAACTTGATATTTGAGAATGACAAAATCACACAAGATTATGGTTAAGATACCTAAAATGGAATAACGAATCAAATTTGGGCGTCTGTGTTGGGCTAATGCAAGCACAACAGCATCCTCAACCTGGAAAATGAATTCAAGAAAAAGGAAAAGGATGAATAGAATACCCAAAAATCCAAATGATCGAAAGGAATTCAAATTTCAACCAAATGCAACATGATACATAATGGATACTTGCACATTTTAAGAAAGTAATAAGCCTTAAAAGCATGGTTCTTTGTATATAAAAACTAAAATGTCCAAAAAGGGAAATTAGATATTAAAATCTGAACGAGCTAAGCTATTAACTTCAACGTTAGTGGAGAACCTTTAGAGAGGCAAGTTCCCTTAAACCCATTTCAACTGAAAGCATGCTCTCAATGTTTCCTTCCCCAGTGAGATCACTCAAATCACGAACAAGTTTGCTCCTATCTAGATCATCAGCACCTGGTCAATGCCACTTAATTAATTAGACTTCACTTTAGCTAATTTAGGAGAGAATACAGTCCCACTAAAATTTTGAGTCTCAACTCACTTTTGTTTGAAGATTCCTCCTTAGCCTTTTGCCCAGCAGAAATGACAACTTCAAAAGGAAGAGGAGCTAGAGAAGACCAATGTTCATGCTTGGACAGTGCTATATCTGCACATATGCCTATAAAGCATGGAAGGAACATACCACAAAGAATTATAAGCACTCATATGTTAATAGGGAAAAGGAAATTTTTAAAAACGTGGATCATAAAGTTTTTATTAGTGACTATTCCTTTTAATTAAAGCTTCAAGTTTGTTTTTTTGTTTCAAAGTAGACAGGAGAATGCAGTAACAATTCCATTACCATATTTTACAGCAAGACCCCAGTAGCGAGCAAGCCAACACCTCTTCAGAACAACTTCCTCCTTAAAGACAGACAGGAAAATGAAGTGAGACAGATGGAGCAACTGATAACTCTTAATTCACATTTCAATAGAAAAACACAAACCATCTCTTCCTGGGTCAGAATCATTCTCTGTGTCATTGTACGAAGAGCCTTTGCTTCAGATTCTGCTTCTTGCTGTTGCTCCACAGCTGCTGCAGCATCATCTTTCAGGTTCTGATAAAGACAATGAAGATAATTATATCTAGACCAGAAAATAATTGACTAGACAAGGTATATATTACAATTTTAACCCAAAAAAAATGCTCAGTTAAAAATTACCTGAATTTCTACACGAAGGGCTGTGATTTCCTCATCTCTCCCATCCTTTGTTTGTGTTGCAGCCTTGAGAGCAGCCTGTGACAAAAAAATATTGGGTATTCCGATAACATTCTTTGAAAGAAGCAGCATTGACGAGCTCATTACTCAAAAGCTAGAATGTCAAGAAGAAAACTGAAATTGGAGACAGAACTTTTGCCATACAATATCAAGTTAACATTATAAAACCAACTGCATCTGACATTCTGACTCATGCCCCTTTACAATACATATGCACATACATGTGCTTCTTGATAATGCAGGAGACATTTCAAGATTAGAACTTAGGATTGGTCATATAGTGGCTTATCAGGCAGCTTTGATCAAAGCACATCAAACTTTCAACCATTGTTAGTTTCATTGTTCTGCCACATCTAATATCCATCTTTAATCATACCTCTCTCTGTCGCAAAGCAGCTTCCTTCCTGCATATACACCATAAGAAAATCGTAATATAAAATCTAAGCAAAGCAATTGTGCCAGCCAGAGCATAAGGAAATTTGAAACAAGTTTACCTGCTCAGCAGTTTGGCTTCCAGGGATACACCTTCTCCAAGAGAAGCAACCTGCCAAATTAAAATGAACAAGTACACAGAAGTCAGCAAACTCAGCATATGGAAAGACAACAATAGATACCTAGTATCTTCTATTGTCAAGTAGTTATACCATATCTATTTACATACCATTGCTTAAAAAGCAGAATATATATCAAAAGTATAATATGAACACTACTTTTTGTAAGGTTTCAAAGTTTAGTTATTATCTAGGGCAAGTCACCTGTTTCTCAAGTTCCCTAGCTCTAGCCTCTGCTTCTTCGCGTCTTTCCTCTGCAAGTCTTAGCTGTGAATATAATCAGGCACATACAATCAACATCACATAACATGAGCATAAAACCAGCCTTATTTGGGTGTGAAGGAGCACACCTTGTCTAATACAATCTCATTGTCTTCTTGTAGCATATCAAGCTGCAATATCAATATAAATCAGCTTCAAAACTAATCATTTAAAGATTATAATACAAAATCTAAATAGAGTTTAATAATTAGAATAGCCAATATGAGGATTGTCAAACTTAGTTCGCGCAGACAAAAATTTATGCATATATATACTGTACTTCATCACGGAGTGCAGAAGCTTCACGATGATCCCCTGTGTCTTTTGATTTAATTTGCCCAATATCTGATGGAAACCTGAAATTATTAACCAAAAATAAAAATTCAAAGAAGCATAAGTATTCTATATAACCTTAAATGGTCTATAAACGAAGGTTTATTAACCCATCACTGCGTACACACAGTCATAGATATATGACCTCAATAGATAAAGTAAGGATTGACCCAGTACATATGCATCAAAAAGTATCTCTTACATGTACATGTAGAGGTAAATAGAACAAAATCAAGACTAGAGTCTACATACTATGTATAAACCTTATAAAATATAGGGCATGAGAGGAAAATATTTTTCCTCTTATATGACTCACAATTTTGCATTTGGAGGGGAGTGGGCATTGAAGTTGACTAGTGTCTTGACACTCGCATGCATTCCTATACACACATATACTCATGTGAAGGAGTTGGTACCATTAGAACCACAGGTCACTCCAGTAGTGACATAAGAGTATCCCAACATGCACATAAATCTCAGAAAAAATAACACCCATATTATAAAAAGCAAAGTATATTAAGGGATAAATGTGCATGCTACCTTTTGTCTCTACTTCGATTGGTAGGAGGATCAATTGGGGGTATAGCCATAGGCGTTCTAATTGTAGATTTGTTGGGTGGCACCAACGCTGTTGAGCGAACAGATACTGCTGATCTTCCAGCTGATGTTGAACGAACTGAATGAGCATGCTCTACAAAGTTCCGACCTAACTAATAAAAAGATCGAAGTCTTATTAGCTTATCAAGAACTGGGTGACACCCATTGAAGAAATCCATATACTACCAATTTTAACTATATATATTAGAAAAAAAATCCTGGTAATACTTCAGTAAGCCAAACTTAACACTTAAATTTCCCCGCCCAATTTCGCTTTCCATAGTTCAACTACCAAATTCAAACAAATAAGGCCCCGTCCAATTTCGTTTTTCATGATTCAACGAACGAATTCAGGCAAATAAAACCGGTAACGCATCAGAAATGCACCATGAAAAACATTTTTTGTCGGAATTACCGCAGGAGACGGAGATCTATTAGGCCTCGTGCCCGAAATCGGAGGGATAGCATTAACACTATTCTTAATACTATTGACGGTGTTGGAGTAAGAAGTAATGGCGGGAGGGGACGGAGCACTCATCCGAAACCCGAGATCATCGTCTTCTTCATCGTCATCGACCGTCTGCGAAGCCATGACCTGCGCCAGACGCTGCGCAGCTGCTTTAGCGGCTACGTTTTGCGTCCGCTTGATGGTAGAGAGGCCGGTGGAAGACGGACCCAGCCGGGACTGAGGATGAGCCGGCGACATCGCCGGAGACGATGAGCCAGTGCTGCTGGAACCACCGCTCCACTGCCGTGTGTACACAGGACTCTCAGTTCTCCTCCGATCCATCACCCTGTGCTATGTATATACAAGTATAAACTTGTCTTCTTCCTTTAAAGGAAAGACCAATATTTTCTCGGCGCTAGATTTTGTCGAGAAAATCGAAGAAAAATGGGGATGGTTGGGGACGGAGAAACGTAGAGCTTGTTCGAGTCGTGGGGTGGTCAGACGCGTTGCAGTCAATCGCTCGTACAAACGACACCGCTCCGTTCAGAGGGAGAGTATGTAAAACTGTCCTGCTCCCGACTTGTTTTTCTCGGACTAGAATTTTTTTTCCTCAAATATATTTTGGCGGCGGAATGAAACGGTGTCGTATAAGCTGCATTTGGCTTCTGCAACACTAAATTCGGCCATGCAATTAAATGGTTTCTCAATAAACAAAAAGAAAAAAACGAAATATAGTCCAATCCCGTGACGCTGAAAAGTGAAAAGAATTAAACTCAAATTATTAGGTCGAATTGAAGTTGCATTTATTTCTTATGCCCCCAAGAGAAAGTTATCAAGAAAAGGAATTCGGACAAGTCTACAATTGCAATTAGAATGCCACCTGTCACTATCTTATGAGAAGTTAAAAATCTAATGGTAGAAAACATTGGATGCCTAACTTGCTATACTAGTCATATTTGTGAATATGAAATATTATAATTTTAACCATACATTACATCGTACTTGCATTTTGTTTTTTTCTCAAAATACAAAATACCATTCGTCTAAGAAATTTGGCAAACTGATCATGTGGCACCTTGTAGACGTGCCATGTCATCAGTGACATGGCCACTAGTGAAGCATTGAAGCTGCCACATCATTCAATTTGCTTATATGAGGAACAAATTTGTAATGAATTGCAATTTTACCCTCAAAAGCTAAGGAGTTAGGATTCCAACATAAGTTACAAGAACATTGAGTGCAAGCAACTACTAGCCCAACCTACCTACTTGTTCAATAGCTTCATATTAGTATATGGCTATTTCTATCCTATGTGTGAAGGTATCTCTACTACCAAACTTTTTAACGCACGATTTAATGGTGGATGAATCAAATGACTAGCCTGTGAAATGTGTAATTGTACTATGAGACTTTTTCACCGCACGATCTTAATAATAGGAATACCTCCCGACGTAAGATAGTATATTTATTATATTATTTTTTAATAGAAAGTTCTTTTTAACAAATATTAAATACATATTTAAATTTAAAATATAATTTATCACATACATTTGAATATTTCATATTAAAATTTTAATTAATTTAATATTATAAAAATGATTTAGACTCATTATAATTTATTTATTTTAGTAATATAATGTTATATATTCAATATTGTATATAAATTTTTAAAACTTGATTTGACCGTGGTCAAATTATTAAACTCTAAACTATTTTCTTTTTATATTTAGTGACCAATTTAGATTTTAAAACATTGAAATTATCTTTCAAACTGGCAAATTTGGAATTCAAATCCAAATATATCCTCTACTTCCTAATGTGAGTCTTGCCACTAGGCTAGTTTGATATTTATCTAGAGAAATGATTTTACTTATTATAAACTTAAAATAATGAGTTATTAAGTAAAACATTTTGAAATAATAAATATCATTTTATATATTCAATTAATGATTTTAAATTTTATTTTTAAACAATGATAACTGAAACATATCAACTAAATTTTATTATTTTATTATTCTCTATAGTTTTTATATAGAGAATTTCTAATTAATTGAATATAATTAATATGTTTATTTTATCAACAAAAGCAGATGTGATGCTTAACATGCCCGGAAGGTTTGTGCTGCTCATGTCTTACAAATAACAAGTTAAACGAAGTCACAATGGAAAGAATTAATCTGCTTCAGTGCTTCCTAATGATTATGTAAGTGGAAAAAACACAAACGAGGCCAATTCAATTACACTTCTTCTACTCTCACTTCATTAATACATTTTCCCTTGAACTTAAACTCAGTTCAATTCCTAAGTTCCACTTTTCTTTTGAACCAGTTTCTCGATCAAATCAGCAGCTTCCTGAACGGTTGTTATGTTTTCAGAGCTCTCCTCCTCAATGCTAATGTCATACTCTTCCTCCAAACCCATGACTATTTCCACCTGCCAAAAACCATATGACAAACAAAACAATCAATGTTGATCAACCAATCAAGATATATCACAGCTAGCATAAGCAACAAAGATTCATAGGAACATTAACCCTTTTCCTCTCCTATGGTTATGCAGTGTTACATTATCATAATCAATCAAACGGGCCATCTGAATCAAAATGCATATCAGCAACGCTTAATAACAATCTGAAACTTACTGTGTCCAGAGAATCAGCACCAAGTGCTGAGAACTTGGTTTCTGGGGTGAGCTCAGATTCAGGAGGCAGAGCAAGTTGTTTTCTCACAATCTCGCAGACTTTCTGCACTGTCTCAGGTTTTGCCTGGATTATTTTACAAAGTTATAAGTTCTTTTTCATTCCTTATGATTGTTTTAGGGGGAATTATCTAGCAGGAAATCAAGCTTACTGCACAAGAGATGCGGAAACGGGAGGTTCTCAAGGAAGGGAAGCTACTCCTTGTCCATCGCACAGAGACTGCCCTCAAACTTGAAGTTCTCCAAGAAGCCTGCATGTTTGAAGTATCCAAATCAAGTTTTCCACTTTGTTATTTCATCAAATCTTTTATATTCAAGATACTCAAACATATTCTATCATTCTTTTTGCCTTCTCCGGTTTAATTCATAGTCAATGCCCTTTATAATTTGAGCAATATCTTCTGTTATCAGGCCTACCCAAAAAAAAAATCAATAAATTACACTGGTGTAACTATCAGATTATATGGAGCAAATTTCAACATGTCCATGTGCTGCTGTTTTCCACAAATGCAGAACACAACAAACGGATAGTGATTTAGTGAGGTGTCCCAACACTAGTTGGGGAAATTTCGCAAATACCTTTCGTTGATGAAGCTTCCATTGTGTCATTTCTTGCATTTCGCTAGTACTAAAAGTCACAGTCACAATCTAATGCAGTACATTTTACCTAAAAGGCTAAACATTACAGAAAACCCAATAACGATACATTAAATCTAAACACAATGAACATATAAGAGTCCAGAGATAATGCAAAAGAGAGGGGAATAATCATGCTTCTGTAAAACGTGTTGGGAGTAGAGAGTGTAAGAAGACAGAAAGAGGAGGGGTTTTCAACCTGGCTAGTCCTGCTAGACAGCTTCAGAGAAGGTTCAAACCTAATAGAAGTGGCTGAAACGGAGGCCATTGAAGCTCTGGAAAAGCACCCAAGTCTAGTGATCAGACAGAAGCTGGTAAAAGATAGAGATAGGGTTTATGAACTGGAAAAGTGTCCAATATTTGATATAAAGGGGAATTTTTTAGAAATAGAAGTAGTAAGATTCTGCTTTGATGGAAAGCCATGTCACACGAAGAGGATGAGAGATGCGAATGAAGGAGTGGTGCACGTTGCTCTCCCGAATGTCAAAGCCTATCTAAAGCTTACGTGGCAGTTTGTTCAGTGAGTCCTCCTCCGATTCAACTTCACCATGTAGGAAATGGCTTTGTCAGCTGCAGGGAGAATGATGGGCGCTTTACTCAAACTCAAATAAAATAAATAATATGATTACTATCTTATCGTTTTATTATTGAAACGGCAATAATATATTTTTTTATAAAAAGTTATGAGGTTAATATTTTTTTTAAATAAGATCCATATTTTTTATGAGATTTACAATTTATTGTAAAAAAATTTATATTATTACAATCTTAACAGCAGCAGTTAGTAGTTAAGAAATTCTCATAAATAAAGCAAACACAAATGATGTATATATCATTAATAGTAATTACCATTTGATTATATCTTTAACTGGATGTTAAATATATTTGAGTTATTTATTTTATACAGATAACTTTATTAAAAATAAAAAAAATTTTAAAAAAATAAAAATGCGTGATGAATCATTGATGGTCCAGATTTAATTTTAAATTTCTTTTCATCAAAATTTACATGGCCAATTTTTTTGTAAGAATTACAAAAAATTAAAGTAGTGTTACAATAATATTTGGCCTTAATGGCACTAGATTCTCACGCCTTATGATGCTCTCATAAAGGGAGAAACTAAAGTCTACATACACATTATTCTACAATCACATTTTTCACGTGTGCAAAGTCAATTGTAAATGTGTGGTGTATACAAGCCATAAACTGCACTCAAACGCGGTCAATTAAATATATCAGCAATTATGAAACTGAGGCGTAAATAACTATTTTGTTTTAAAATACAAAAAAAACATGTTAATATAATATTTTTTTAATATGAAAGTAAAGTATAAATAATTAATTATTTATTTTTAACGTAATGACATAATAATTAAAAAAATTATTAAATAATTTTAATTTTAATAAAAAATAATTATACTTGACTAAATTATTTTTATTAAA
>JASKGM010000008.1:532226-553924 GCA_034509205.1 Ceratonia siliqua
TATAAGAAAATTAAGTATTATTTTAAAAAATATATATTAATATTATCAAACCAATTAATACTTTTTTTAATTTGTCTTAAAAAATATAAGCTAACAATTAAAAAAATGTGACACCTATATAGAGGGACATTTGAAGAGATTTTTTATGGGCACATAGATTACACTAATCAATAGCTGTTATATATAATTTTAATAAAACATCTATTAATTGAATATAATTTATGTAAACTTAAATTATAGTCAAGAGTCAACGCCGTGAATTAACAAGAAAATTGGAGGGCCGTTCCCACAAACGCTAACGGTAAGGTCCTGTACGAGCGCGCGCAAACTGGGGACGCACTTCTTCGTCTTGAAAGGGGCAGCCATCTTCGACGAAGCCCTTCATTTTCTAGTTCTCGCACCTCAAACATATTTCCATTTCCTAACCACTAATCCTCCAATTTTTTCGCCTGTCCTTCTGAATTCCAATTAAACACTCTATTCTTTTCCCCCGGTTCAGAG
Source organism: Ceratonia siliqua (assembly GCA_034509205.1). NCBI lineage: Eukaryota > Viridiplantae > Streptophyta > Magnoliopsida > Fabales > Fabaceae > Ceratonia > Ceratonia siliqua. Next base: position 532,728 of record JASKGM010000008.1, read on the forward strand.
ATACTGAGACATTTCTTGCAAGCAAACACCTTGAACTCGCCAATGGCTCTGTCCGACCAATCTCGCCAGTCTTTCGTCCCCGGGTTTCTATACTCATCATCATCATCATCAAAAGGACTCTTCCATTTGGATACTTTGATGAAGACGAATAACGGGTTGCCACCATCAACGTCGTCCATTGTGTCAAATTCATCGCCACCGGGAAGCAGTTTTTTGATCCCGGCACCTAACGAGAAGATCGCCATGTTTTCTCCGGCTTACTACGCAGCATGTACAGTCGGTGGGATCTTGAGCTGTGGCCTTACCCACATGGCCGTCACTCCTCTCGATCTTGTCAAGTGCAACATGCAGGTCTATTTTCATTCCTCTGATCTTCTCTTCAACTATAAATGGGTCCTCAGCTTTATTACCCATCCTATTAAGTTTCGTTTTCTTATGAATGATTTGAAATGTCTAATGATGATCATGTTGGCCAATTCTCTACCATCATTTTCGAAGTTCTGCAGTTGAATTTGATTGCTTTAAGTAAAATAAAAATAAATTGAAAACCATTATTCTAATGCCTTACTTACTTGCTCTCTTTTTTAACTTATTGTGCGATGCCTATACTGATAAGATTGGTTCTTAGTGAAGAACATCTGCTTCTTCTCCCTACTTTCCTCCTTTTACCAATTCTAGGATCAATTTAGACTTTCATAACTTCACGTATGGGTATGATACTATGTCTCTATACCTGTCAATTTAAAAACGACGTTTGCCTAAAACCTGTTTAGTCAATCTGTTTATTTCTCTTAAAAATTATATGCATATTCATGTTTCTTTTACCGGGAAATACGTTCATTACTTTGTTCCTTGTTGATTAAACTTTTATATATCAAAATTTGCTATTTTCAGATTAATCCAGCCAAGTATAAGAGCATCGCATCAGGATTTGGAGTTTTACTGAAGGAGCAGGGAGCGAAAGGTTTCTTTAGGGGGTGGGTGCCAACTTTGCTTGGTTACAGTGCGCAGGGAGCGTGCAAGTTTGGATTTTATGAGTTCTTCAAGAAGTATTACTCAGATATTGCTGGGCCGGAATACGCAGCCAAGTACAAAACGTTCATATATCTTGCTGGTTCAGCTTCAGCAGAGGTGATTGCTGATGTTGCCCTTTGCCCCATGGAGGCAGTCAAAGTTCGTGTACAAACTCAGCCAGGCTTTGCTCGAGGTTTAGCAGATGGGCTCCCCAAGTTTGTTAAGGCTGACGGTGTGCCTGGGTACGTTATTCGGCCCCAATTCCCCCTATTTTACTATTGACAGTTGTTCCAATTATTTTATCCAATTTTAATGTGCAGGTTGTACAAAGGAATAGTTCCTCTGTGGGGGCGTCAGATTCCATGTAAGTTGGAACACTTTCATTTTATGGATATGCCTATATACCATCCAAGAACCAAAGATAGTGACAAAGTGTGGCTTCTGTTTGCCATCTCCATCGAATGTTTTTTATGCCTCCTTGGTTGACATTACGAAATTTGCAGATACGATGATGAAATTTGCCTCTTTTGAGACTGTTGTGGAAATGTTATACAAACACGCCATTCCTAGGCCTAAAGACCAGTGCAGCAAAAGTCTGCAGCTTGGAGTAAGTTTTGCGGGAGGATATGTGGCTGGCGTGTTGTGTGCCGTTGTCTCACACCCTGCTGACAACCTCGTTTCTTTTCTCAACAATGCCAAGGGAGCCACTGTTGGCGATGTGAGTGGAATCATATATTTAGGAACAAACACCGCCCCCACCCACCCACATTCTGGATGATGCTCAATTGTTGTATTTTGCAGGCTGTGAATAAGTTGGGGCTGTGGGGGCTTTTCACTCGTGGCCTTCCTATTCGTATAGTTATGGTTGGAACTCTAACTGGAGCTCAGTGGGGAATCTATGATGCTTTTAAAGTATTTGTAGGCCTGTAAGTAGCTCCCCTCCTCTCTTTCTCTTTCTGAAAGTTGCTCTATGCTTACTATTAATATGAGTTGGATATTTGTTCTTTCAGGCCTACTACTGGTGGAGGTACTCCAGCTCCAGCTCCTGCTGCCACTCAGGTTTCAAAGGCTTGAATCTGAAGCAGCAGATAACACACAAACAGGGGGAGTTCTTCTTTACTACAAGCAAGAGAGATTGTATTGACATACAAATAATATTAGTATGCTAATTACTCTTAATGGCTGCTTTACCAGAGGACACCATACAATTTTTTATATTTAGTGAGAGCACCATACTTCAATTTTGGTTTAGATTTTGTCCTCCTTTATACTTTCCCTAATTGGGTATTTGATTATGCTGGCTCAGTCGTCATATGGTGAAATATAGTATTATTACAATATGCTGTGCCTTCAAGGTTCCTTATTCCTTTCTTCAGTAATTTTCAAAACGAGTGATGCAAGTTACATTATTATGGTATTCACCCACACAATTATATAAATACTTCTTTATCTGATTTAAGGTAACCCTATATGAAATATGTTGAACAATTATAAACGCAGAAGCTACTGCGCTCAAATTAAGGGCATGACGATGGCCACAGTAAAGCCCATGTTTGGCTCTTTTTATTGCTTGTTGCTTTCATTTTTAGGCTAAAGACACAGTTTGTAAACAAAAATGGCAAAAGAAAATAGGTGCTTTTTTCCAAGATTTGATCAATCAGTCAAACCCTGGATCATCCTAAACCCAAGCCCGCGGTTTTTTTTTTTTGGTTATACAAAGGCCCTACATTTTTCAGTCTGGATAATTCTCATCTTTCTATACTTACATTGATAAACCGTGTAAATTTGATATTGATGAATGAATTATTTTTTTACCCAAAAAAAATCTGCCCTGGCAAATGAGCATGTGGCTTATATTTAATTAAATTGCATAGCAGGCTGTTTTCTCTCACCATTTGCCTTCACAGAATCCCTGTAATCTCCAGATACTGATTTATTGATTTATGAGTGATCTGGTTCACGGTGGGGGTCGATCTTTGCAAAAACATGCAGTACGTATATGTTGCAGGTTACCTTGAGCTAAGGATTCAATCAAATTTTTCTGCCTTGGTCTGACACAAAATCTCTTTAACAGCACCAACTTTCCCCCACCTCATTTATTACTTTCTTATTTTTAGCTCAACGAACCCAACACTCAAAGCAACTCCAATCCTGTACAGTACTATTCATTTTGATCCGTCGGATGAGGGCGTGGACACTATTACCACAGTATCCGTGTCCCATCTTAGCGAACATGGTCCCGTGTAAGCACGGGATCCGCGGGCCACTCAAAGACAGCCAAAACTCAAAAGTATCCATTTGAAAATAAATTTTCAAAGGATAGAAAGTTTGTTTTAGAAAAAAAAAAATTCAGCAACGATGTAGAAGTAATTTGCTGGACCCAATATCGTTCAGAAACATTGTGGCAAAAGATTGGATGGATGACTGTGGGAATTTAGCCCAATGATCACCGACTAAGTCTTCCCCGTGAGCCCAAAATAATGAAGGAAAAAATGGTATAGATCTTATAAAAACGGACTATAGATTATTCCAAGGCAAATACAAGCACTAAAATGAAACTCTGGATAATTATATAACTTCAATTGCTTTATAAAACAAGAAAAAAACTAAAGTAGATTATTGAATTCAGAACAAATGTTTCAGGAAATTATTGTGAGACATTTCTTCTGAAACAAGAAGGTAGAAAGATTCATGTCGTCAAACATTTGCTGTTACATAAAGAATATTAACTGCAGTTTTTTTTGCAGCAGGACATAGCAAGTTTGTCACATATAGGTACTAGCATAAGAGATTGCAAAAAGAAGGAACATAGAAATACAGGTTCAATTAATTATAACAACGACATTTGCAATTTGGTGTGGAAGATGTTTTACGTATGTCAATATGCTCTTCGGAAACTTCCCGTGGCAAAAGTCAAAAAGGTGTACGCGCAAACATTTGTTTGTTTTCAGTGTATAATCTTATAAAGAATCTATTTATATATCTGAAAAGCAAATTAAAATATCCTTTTCAGCGTGAAAAGACATGCATGGAATTTAATCTCGGCACCTTTTGATTTCTTGCTTGTCGAAATTGTGGTTTTGAAAGGCTTTTGCTTTTTGGACCCACTCGCTACAGCAGCTTCCTAGAAGCATCCTGGTAATTAGTTGGTTATCAGCATTCAACTAAACTCGTGATTAATTAGGGCTGCTCACGATTAACTATTAACTGATCAAGACATACATTTAGAATATATATGTTAATGGGTCTTAGAAGACATACATATATAGATATTGTGAGGAAAGGTTTGATATATAATAGGTAGCATATTATCTCAGAAACAAGTTCAATATAATCCACGTTGTTTTAATAAGTTGAAAAAGTGAGAATACTTTCACATAAATTTTGGAAATTTGCATGGGTAATAGTAAAATTAATAAACCATTAATTCTCTGTGGACCACCACCTAGTATTTTAGCATATACAGGCACAACAATGCATCAGAAGATGAAATTAAATTTGAGAAATGGACCTCTCTTGATGATGTACCATACATAATTGACCAAAGCAAAAACTGCCAAAGCTGGCTGTAACAGGATCACAATGAGATTATGGTCATTAAATTAGAAATGACAAATTATACGATATATGGCTATTCCTTAACCATCGCCCACTGATCTTAAATATATATAGAGACACCGGCCGACAGCGCTGTATATAAACCAAACCCTTGATCACGCTCATAGCTGGATTCGTCGGCGTCCTACGATTTGCTTCTGGCTGCACTGCTCTCACCATCGCCAGCCAAAACAGTACTGTTGTGGGACAATATCAGATTTTACGAAAATATATTCAAACTTTGGAAGAACTCTGGTCAACTAGTCATCATCATATTGTTTTTTTCATACATGGCCGCCACATAAAAATCTAACCTTAATCTTTTTATCATTGGGTGGCTTTCTTTTTCCTGTGGATAAAGAGAAAGATAAGAACTGAGATCATTTTTACCCTTAATGTTAGATCAGAAGTTGTTAGTTTTTAGCACTAGACAGGAGAGAAAATGTGTTTTTGATTCAGTAGTTGAGATTAATTGTGTACAAAGACTACATTTATAGCTAACAACCTTTAACAAATATATATTTATATATATATAAAGTGAATTGCGAACTTTGTTTGACGAATATGACATCATCAAATATTAATGTATTTTGGTTAATGAGCTGATGATAAACATGTAATAAAGACTCACCAATCACGTTGTTTATGAATCAGGAAAGGAGGGTTATAACTTATATATCCATGAAGAAATCATGCTTCACGGCATGCCTTGTATATAACTATAATTATAAAGACAGAGAAAGCGTTCGTAGCATCGTTATTGACTAAGTTGAGAGGTTGATAGAGAAGAAATTATGCCAGCTCTCGTGAGACATGATTAGTAATTTCTTGGCAATGTTGAATTCTGAGTAATGTGTCCTTTTCTCTCACAGGAAACAAGTTAGGACCATTAATTCAACACAGGCCAGCTGCTCATGCGTTCATGAACCTATATAATTTGCTGTGAAACACGATAAAAATATGTTAGCTCTGTAACACAGCCTTGACCCTGTAGAAATAAACTTGTAAGAGTGCATCATGTCAACATTATAACGAAATATTTATTATTTATTTGTCACAATGTGAGTGTTACCAAAATATAACTAATAACATTTTATTTTTTAGTCATCATAGCAGCTAAGATTAGTAAATTAATTCCTTTAAATGGTCGCAGATTCAATTCTAGAGATGCCCATTTTGGAATATTGTTGTATTGAAGACATTTATAATCATTTGGCACATTCCTGTGGAGATTCCAAGCTGTGTCACAGAGCTAATAGAATAACCCAACTTTTATAAATTCAAATTTCATAAATAAATATACCTAATGAGAAATATGTTGTGAGATGATGAGAGTAGTATCATTACTGGAATGATAATAAAGCCATATTCAATCAAGCACTGCACATAAAATGCCACATTTACATTAATACTTGTTTTTGGAAGATATAAACAATTTGATGTCTCTTGTTCAGAAACTATGTTCCAGATTTCATGAATAGTTATGATCAATAATTATAGATCAATAAAAATATCGCATATACGTACGGTTTTGATCATGATCAATAAGATGCAATTTAACTGTGTTTTTTTTTTATTACATCTCTCTATTTAGATTTTTTTTTTATTAGATTAAATCACATTTTAAGATGATTTACATATATATATATATATATATTATATTCTTTATAAATTTTAAAAATCCTACTCTTATATTTTATAATTATTCACTATATAAATTAAAAATAGATAGGGTAGGTAATTTAAATATTATTAAATTAATTATTTTTTAATAATAAAATATATATTGATGCAATTTGTTGTATGAATGTGGTATGGGCCGAAGGGTTGTGAAGTATTGGATCCAACATCTTGAGCCCAATGCACAGCTGAATATTAATGTCGGTTCCCCTTGGTCCCATGGATGATGTCATAATTAGTAATTAGTAATTACAGAGAACTTTTGTTATGAGAGATATGTGGAACTAATAATGTAAGAGTAATGCTATTTTCTTACATTCTTTTATTAATAATTTTATTTTTCAATTGATTTGAACGAGAGGTCCAACTTGTCTTTTCCTAGACCCCAACAGCTTGCTTGCATTAAAAAACACATCAGAAAATAACATAAAACCATAGATTTCAGAAAAGGGATCCTTAAATTTTAGACTGCGTTACTTTTCCTCTTTTAACTATATTATCGTTATATACAGTGAAAAGCCAATCCTCTGTTGTTACTTGTTTGTTCCTTCTGCCCTGTCTCCTTCCTTATCATATTTTCTTATGGTTGCCACGGCAGATTCAAAAGGTTATATATTTCATTTTTTTTATATATATACATAAAAAATATTAATGCTTTTTTATATAACACTTAATATCTTCTGTAATATAAGGAGCAAATTATTGTTTTAGTTTTTAAAGATTCTTAAATTGTTAATTTAATAATTTAATAATGTTTTCTCAATTTAATTATTTAATGTGTATTTTATTTTGAAAATAAAAATGAGAGAAAAATATTTTTAAAAAGAAATTTTTTTAAAATAATATAATTTACTCTAATATAAAATATTACTTTAAATAATAATATGTGATCTTATATTTTTAATATCTTAAATGAATTTTAAGTAAAATTAATATAATTTTTTTAATTATTATTTTAATTTTATAATTTAATCTCGTTAAATTAAATTCTTACAAATTTTGCCCTCAAATATCACTAACAGCATGTCATGCGTAACTTGTCCTTTTCTTTTAACAGGCCGTTTAGATCAAATTATTATATATTATTTTTAATTATTTTTATGTCAAAATATTTTAATTTTATATTTAAAATTAAGATATTTATTATTTTAAATAAAATTAATTTTATATAACTTCATCTAACTATTAAATATTTACATTTAAAAAAATTAATTTTATTTAAAAATAAAAGTACAAATTCATTTAAACTATTCCGAAACCGTAACTCATCAAAACGTCGCCGGTTTTGGCTTCAGTGTCACTGCCATCTTCCTCCCCTCGCCGCACCCTCTCTGAATGATGGATGGAAGAAAACATTGAGATTGCTCACTCCCTCATTAGTCATTACCAAATGGGATTCTGGGCAATCTAATTCTTATGCCAGGATCACTTCTCTTTTGAACGCCAGCCAACCGCCGATCTAATTGGTGCATTAAAGTCGGCGTCAGATTCAGCGTAAAAGAGCGTTCTGAAACAGAGTGGGTTGAATGAGATAGAGGACAATGGACATGGAGTTTTATAGCTTTTACTTTTCTTAATCTGGGTGGGTTCAATGAGATAGACCTAGCTATGTAATTTGCAAGTGCCTCCGATGAAGGCGGAGATGGGTATTCAGTATTCTGATGAGAAATGAATTCGTGATTGACCGTTGCTATGAAGTTAGATGATCTTGTTCAACTAGTCTTTTGTAGACAATTCAAGCTAACGGTCCCTAAACGGTGGCCGAGGAGAGGGAGCAACCCAGCAAGTCAAAGACGAGTGGACGAAACATCAATTTTATCTAATTTAAGCCTATCGGAGGAGAGCATCGCATTCGGAGGAGTAGTTGAGGTTCACCATTCTTACTGGTCAACTCCATTATTTTTCTCATCAGTCAATTGCTAATTGGATTTAGGAAGACTTCAATTAAACCAAAATTGTTTATTAAGAGATTGTCAATGCCAAACGTGATCTACCATCTCAAGAATGAGTTCTGGAAGCTACCATGGCGTTAATTTACTCCTCCTAGACATAGTCCTCGCCAAACGCCTGCCTCTTTCTCACTCTCCAGTATCACCACACTGCTCACCATTCTCCAACCAGTGCTGTCAATCTTATATTTTCTTTCAATGTGAAACAGAACTGATATTCACACATTCTCTACACCAATCTTACATTATTAGTATTTTAATAATATAATAGGCCTTCTTTTTTGTGTCTTTTTCCTTTATTTTTTATTTTTTTCATTTTTCCACGCATTCTTTTCCTGGATAATGGGACTTTAGATTCTACATGCTACTACAACCACGATCATCACTTTGATTCGCTACTATAGTTCCCGTCGAAGCTAATGTACTCTTACTCAGATGCTTATATACAACCTGTATACCTGTCAAAATATACCTTTGTTTTTTCTTCCCAGAATAGGAGAAAACATAAAAGACCGACAGAGACAACATTGATAAAGCTGATAATATGTCCCCAATAAACTTTCATGAGATTATGAAAAAAGGCGTTCATCTTATTCAGTCATTTAGATTGGTATTTTAGAATAATTCGAACCACGTCCTTTCCATAGAAAAAAATAATTATATTATTAATTTATTGATAATGTAAAAATTTGTGTAGCTTTTAAAAGTGTATAAATATCATTTTTTCTATAAAAAAACATGAAAGATTGAATTTGAATCATTTTAATAAGTGATTTCTTTCTACACCGGTGATAGGCTAGCTGATGCTACATGGGATATGTGTGTGTTTTAAAAATTTTAAAAAATCACAAAAAAATATGTATTTAAAAATAAATAAATAAATAACACACCTGATAGAAATCACCGGTTAATAATTATCCAAAACACCTAATAAATTAAAATTTTATTTATGAATGATTCTCCGCGTTTTTTGGGCGCGCAGTTACTAAACTTTTTACACGGAACAAACCAATCCAAATTCCAAAAACCCATCAACTTATCTTTTTAGCTTCTATCTTATCTTTTTAAAAAAATTATTTTAATATCTCTATTCTAGGAAAAATAATTTTATTCAATTAAAATTCTTTCTTTGATTATTTCAAATAATTTTGATTTAATAAAAATATAAAATTTTATTCAAAATATTTTTACAATAAATGTTCAAAAACATTAATTTAAGTCATATTTTTTAATGTTAGTTTATTTCAACCTGAGTTCAAATCTAGTATATTAAAATCTTATTTATTGATAAAAAATAATATATTTTTTAAAAGTTTCTTTAATGCTGGACACATTTATTGTTGGCTCTGGTACGAGAGAAAATTTAATTTGAAGAAATAGGACCAGTCAAATGGCCTTTGCATGGGAATGACTCATGACTGAATGAGCAACCATTGAAGATTGCAGCAATTCATGGGCCACACCATCTTTAATTCATTATATATAGGTCTGGCCTCCTACTTCTGTCACAGACCCACTTTTCCTTGCACCTGCCTACCTCCAACTATCATCACCCCTGCATCCCAGCCCTCTCTTCTATCACTTTCTTTATATCTTCTACACCTCTCTAATGGCAGCTTTTTCATACCAATACCATCCTTTTCTTATTGACTCTGCATTTTTCCCCAACGCTCCCGTTAAGATGTCAGCTTTCACTGACCAAGCTCTTATAAACCTTGCCCCTCCTCCTCAATTTCGCCCCTCCCAACCTCATCACGAAACTAGCTGTGTTGATCAAAGCTCCAAGATTACTGTTAGTGATAATGAGCCTTCTATGACAAAAAACCAGAGCCCTCAGACCTCCGTGGTACTGGATAAGCTTGAACCTGGTGAGCAGGTCACCCAGAAGGTGAATCCTATGGAGAAGAAGAGGAGAAACAGAAACGGGTCTTCCTTGAGCTCCCTCCAGTCTAAGGTACACCAACTGTGAATTTGAGCTGTAATGGTTTTCTTTTCTAGCTCTGTGATGCGAGATTTGCTTAATTTACAAGCTATTGCTACCACGCTAACCAAAATTGATTCTCCTTATTTAATTACTCTGTGCTCGTTATCTTAATAGGACGCGTCAGGAGAAAGAAACAAGAAACAAAAGAAGAGCAACGGTGAGGTGAAAGAAGGGGATAAGCCAAAAGCAGAGAAGAAGGACCAGAAAAAAAGCACTGAGGAGCCCCCAACTGGCTATATCCACGTCAGAGCAAGAAGGGGTCAGGCAACGGATAGCCACAGCTTAGCTGAAAGAGTACAATACACTCTTTTAACAACTTGGATGTTGAAATTCCTAAAATGACCAAAAATTCATGTCTCATTGTGAATGTTTGAAAAATGGATTACAGGTAAGAAGAGAGAAAATAAGCGAGAGGATGAAGATGTTGCAGCGACTTGTGCCAGGCTGTGACAGGGTAAAGTTCGTTTCTTTCTCTTGAGATTTATCTTAGCCTTAGTTGAAACGTTCATATGTTTCTTTCAGCTCTCCTGACAGCTTCATGTGGTTTGGTTTATATATAGGTAACAGGAAAGGCCCTCATGTTGGACGAAATAATCAATTATGTTCAGTCCCTACAAAATCAAGTGGAGGTACTACCAACCCCAGATTTGGATCCATTAATTCCACCTTGTTCATTATCTGCAATGTGTAAACTAACAAGTTAGCTATGCCTCTATCCTCTGCAGTTCTTGTCAATGAAGCTTGCTTCTGTGAATCCCATGTTCTATGATTTCACAATGGACATAGACACTTTCATGGTTAAACCAGAGGTGATAAAATAAGGCCTGTTAATTTACATGTGCTGCTTATTTGAACTTGACTCAAATAAGTCTAATGAAAATTTGTCTTTGAATATTCAGAAACCAAATTGCATAGCATCACCACTACCATCTGTGCAACAATGCAGCCCCAACCAGGCCACAACTTTTGCTGATACAGCCACCATTACCCCCACCACCACCACCACCACCAACTGCTTCCCCACGGTTAATCACTACCTTTTGGATAATTCAGCTTCAATTTTTCTTCAAGGACAGAGGTCAAATGTCTTCTCTGAGGTATTCCGGAAATGACCAAAGAATAAAAGATTTTTACTATAAAGGGTTCTTCTTTTCCCCGATTCTGACAAAAACATCATTTTCAGGATATTGGTAGTCAGTTCTGGGACGTAGAAGACCAACGACAGAAGTTTCTTCATCCATATGGGTTCAGCAACAACCTATGTTCCTTTCAATAACAATAAATTTATACAGCTGCCCTACAAGGCTACAAAAATGTTTGTAAGCTCTCAAATCCTGCCTCATAGTAAAAATTTTACGTTTATTTATCTGTTTGGCTCTGCTGACTTTTTTGGTCTTCAATCTTGAAGGATTTATCTTTTCCAGTAGCTAGGTACAGAAATTCCAAACAGCCACGAGAATCTGCGAAAAAGAAATTCTTATGCACGAAAAATCAAAGCTACACTTGGTATCAGTACATGAGTTGAATGAAGAAGAAGTTCGTTGGCATAAGACTCTGGTTTGGTTCCTAGTCCATCAGATTAAAGTGGCCTTTGAACATGAATAAAGGGTAGCAAAATCAATGGATGAAGAACCCGGAGGACATATACTACCGACCAAATAAGACCATATCTTTTGTAGATCCATTGTTCTGTTCCTGTCATTTTTCGCTTTCCAACCGATATCATGCACAAATTCCAAGACACTCTGTATCAATCCTACAGACGTCAGACAATGAATAGATGATTTATATCATGTAAATTATTAAAATTGATTCTTGTGGTGGCAGTTATTCCGTTGGTACAGTTAATTTCACCGGTATTGAGAAATGAGAGGTTGATGCTATTGCCTATTATCATGTTCTTTGACAGTTGACATGACTGGCCATGCACTTATTGGATCAGTTAGCTTTATGTAAATGTATCTGCAGAATCTTCAGAGGTTTGTCACTATTCTAGTTTATTGTTTATTATTATTATTACAGCGTTGAGTTTTTCCTAAAAGACTCTGCCCCTTTTCACTTCATTTTAATGCGCAGAAGAACCTTTATTACGGAAATAGCCACTGATTCGGTTTTTCTCTACCAAACTCCACAACTTAACTGTGCCAATTTATGGGTTCACTTTCCTTGCATCAAAATTACAACTCAGTCCTCCTCACCCAATAAAAGACTAAAAATGAAAGAAACTAGGAGGGACAAGTTTTCTCTGTGAATTGGCCAAGTTCTGTCTCTCTGTTTGTGGGACAGAACTACCAAACTGTGTGCATTGAACCACTGCCATAATCTGTCATTGGAAAACTACAAATGTCAAAGTACTGGCACCACCATATATTTTTCAAAATGCCTTAAAAAGATGTGGTTAATTGGTTCTCTTCAAAGTCTAACTCTCAAATGAAAAATAACGTAATTAAAAACTCAAAGGACTCGGGTTTTTACGAATGACTAACATTAGTTGGTTAGGACATGCGAAATTCCATTTCTTTATGATGCTGGTTCCTGATCTTATCCATAATGAATTTCTACTTAAAATGGGCGTTAAGCCGTTAATAGCTTCAGCTTTCAGAAGCGGGGGTTTCAAAATTTGCCCAATCAATAGCATAACTCCATCAATGAGTTTGTGAGATGCTGGTGGGAAAACAAAGATACGTTCCGGCTGTCCCCTTGAAATCGATATGACAATCTTTATCGACTGAAAATGACCATATATCAGCAATAAAGCTTTATTCATTTCCTTTCACCCCGTTATATTACTGTTTCGCCTTTCAAAATGTCCCACAGTTTCAAGGATGTAAGAGAACAAGATTAGCCACTCATTCTATCTTAAAAATGCTTTTTCTCCAGTTACCATCGAATTGGTAACCGCGGCTCAGAAAGGGCAACTTGTGCAGTTAATTAAAAAGATGTACTCTTATAGTAAGAGTGGATGAGTTTCAAGATATGATTAGATTAAACATGGAAAGTAGCTTTTATCATATATAAAAGACAAGGAAGAGAGACATATCGTTTACTAGCCAAAAGAAATCAACAAATATAAAAATGAAGAAAAAACCGAATTTCATCTTCCAAGCAACTAGAAGAATTTTTCTTTCTTCAACTTTGCCGCTATGGTTATAGACAGTCCATGTGGATTTTGTGCTCCACCTGTTTTCTCTGTCGACCCACATGTTGCATTGTCCTCACCGATCATATTCACCATCCTCTTCTCTGTGACCTTTCACTAAGAGGGTAGAGAGATATACGACCAACTGGGTTTTGATGTCTTTTATAACTGATTAGTTTTTGAAAGAAAAGAGAAAATAACTCAATCTTTGTTCAGCTATGACTGGCTCCATATCTTTCCCTAAGGGTTACAGATAATAGTCTGCTCTAGAATCAACTCCTTCATCTAGACTCCCTCTCTAGCTGTCTTGAAAAAGATCTGAGTATTTGGTACCCACCATGCCTAAAGCGATTAAAGGCTAGGGACAGTAATGGTTCATGAGTTGCATATAATTTTCAAATCATGACCAATCGATGCTGGATTTGGACAACATAACAAATTTTGTTCTGTTCTCTTGGTCGATGCATATTTGCCACTTGGCTCCTATAAGTAAACTTTAGAAAGGCAATTAATATCAGAGTTCAAACACTTCCCAAACGAAGCTGTTTTAAGAACACCAAGTGGTACCAATTGTTTAGTAATATGAAGATATTTTAGTACCAAAGTAGTAAATGCTGTAACATATTTGCTGCTCACCAATGCATCCATCTGCAATTGAGGGGTCCCCCCTGTTTTAAATATTTTGACATATAGACTGGGGCCCTCTTCTCTGAACTGACTAGTTATGCAGTAATGGCATTGTCTCTGGAAGATAAAATAGCACTTCTTACATATATAATATATATATATATATATATATATTTTTTTTTTTTCTTCTCTTTACTATATATATATATATATATATATATCGATCATTGCTTATTTAATGTTTAAAATTAATTGAACTTAAATAATGTTTTCTTGATGGGTAGCTCTTAGCAAAATCTTCTCTCAGTATCCAATTATTATCAGCTTAGCACCCAGCATCTAAAAAACCCTTCCAAGTCAATAATAAATTTACTTCTGTTGCAGCCAACAGTGTCGTGTCTGCTGCTAAAAATGTAGAAAAGAGAGAAAGAAAAATGCCTTCAAAGGAATCTTTTCTGTGACTGAAACAATTACAGTGTTGCTGCCAAAGAACACTGGAACTGTCTCCCAATCTTACAAGCAAGTTAATTAATATTGCAGATCTGTTGTCTCTGCAAACAAGCCTTGACAAGTCAGCATCCAAAACCCCAGCTGTCTTTTAAATAAAAAGCAACATGAACTAGCTAGATTGACCCACGTCAAAGTGTCTTCCTTAGATGGTGTAAAAATAAAGTAGAGAAAGACTATCACTTTGGCAAAGCTAGTTTGGAAAGAAAGATCCTCCAATTAATTTTCAGCATATATATAGAAGAGGTTTATAAGATCCTCCAATTAATTTTCAGCATATATATAGAAGAGGTTTATAAGCTCTGGTTTGTGTGATGTCCCTCTCTATAATCAATTTGTATCCACGTAAATATCCCTCCAGAGCCTTCTCTTCCTTTTGTTATAGTACGCATGTATGACACATCGTAATTAAATCCCTATTACTGCTTTATAACTCATGTTCTAATCATCAACGTGGACCATTAGCTTGAATGTGCTACATATATCAGATATAAACAGAACTTCATAGCTGCTTGTTTGTTTACATAAACTCCCAGCTCTTTCTGGAAAAAGGAAGATGGTATCACTGTAGGCACAGTAATATCACAAACTGATATGATTGTGGTTGATGATATGGAAATTGAAGCTCAACGTCAAAAAGAAAGTGGTGCAAATGCAATAATTAAATGTGTTACATGAATGTACAGTTATGTCTCAATCGGATGACGTTGGTTTGAATGGGTAGGACTTAAGAGAGTGAAAAGCAAAGAGTACAAAAATGACACGAGACTTATAAGCTTAATCAACTTGTTTGTCTTTTTAGCTAGCCGACACCCATGAATGGATACACCGATATCTTTGCATCCACTCCTCAACAAGTTTCAACTTGAACAATTTTGACTGAAAATGATAACTCTTATCAGCAGTGAAAGTTTCTGTAATTGTATGATTGGAGGGATAATCCAAAACTAATTAATCATATAAGCACTTTCATTAGTACTTTATATAGTAATCATCAAGTCTCTAGGTATATATATATATATATATATATATATATATATATGTTAATCACGAATAGACCAATCATAAGTATAATGACTCATTCAAATGATCAATTGTTGTAATTATGTATTTCTCTTTCCATCTGTTTGTAATTATATGTTGCTTTCTTGTCTGTTATATAATAGTGGTTATTGGAAAGATTAATGCAACATTAAGGATCTAATTGTCTGGATATATATATATATATATATATATATATATATATATATATATGCGCTATTTGTCGGGTATGGTTCATATCCAATTAACATGTAAAGTGTAATCAGGAGAATTATTGAGTAGACACAAACCAGTAAACACTGATTACGTAGATATTTCAGAAACGAGATTCACTAAAAAAATAACATGATATATCTACATGATTTTTTTTTATTGGTCTAATATATATTAGTTTGTTAAATGTGTTCATCTTAGTAAGTTGACCACTGAAGTAAATTAATCCAAATGAAAAGCTATGCTTCTTCAGAGTTTAATACAGTGGGTGAGAGTAGATCAGAACAAAGATAGTTAATTTAGGTAGACATAGAGCATAAAATATATACAAATAGTAAAAAAGGGACAAGTTATCCTTAGAGAAATAAAATCAACCACTCATTTGAGTTGCCGGAAACAAAAAAATGACGACAGAAAACATCCCAGAACTGTGTCTCCGGCTGCTTGAACTAAAGATTATGCTAAAAAACAATGAACAAGTAAGCCAGTTGCCAATGTGTGTTTGGTGTCCAAGAAAAAAAGAAAAGATATGGAATTTTCAATGTGTCTTTGTTGTTAGGAAAAGATAAGACAGGAGATTATCCTATTCATATTGATGGGGGTACCCTTGGGGAAGAGAGGGACCAGCTTTGGTGAGACGGTGCAGGAGATGGTAAGAGGGTAGAAGCCAATCGAAGATGGTCCTACAAGAAGAAGAAGAACCAAACACGCATGGGGTGGCCCTTTAGGGCATTGAATAGGGTTGTCCCTTTCTGTCAAGAGAGAGAGAAGAGGGAAGAGGGAAGAGGGAAGAGGGATGAGGGATGAGAGGAGAGAAGGCGACATTGATTTAATAGGAACTAGGGGGGTATCCATATCTCTTAGCACCTAAGACATGGGCTGTCCCAACACTGCACTTGCAGTTCTAGTCATCCTACGGTGATTTTTAAACTAAATCAAATGGGAGTAGTTACTTATCCAACTATTATAAGGGATAAATTTATATTCAATAATTTATATATATATAGATATATTGTTATATTTAGATGTAGCTTAAAAAATATCTTATAAATATATATATTGAGTATAATTAACGTTCACCATTTTTTCTATTTAAAATGAAATAAAATGTTTTAAAAAGAAGACACTAGACAATTTTAAAAAATAATTAGAGAAAATATCATGTTTGAAATTTAGTGATGAAAACTTTCTAAACTTACAAGTTCATGACAATTTTTTTAACGTTAAATGGGGAAGAAGACATTTTTTTGGCAGCTAGAATTTAAGCTCCTAACAAATTCCATTTTTTGTGTCATTTTTCTTTATTTATTCAACTGATCTCTCTACTTTCTTGGAAAAGAGAAAAAAGAAAAGTAGTCAATTTGAAGGTAGAAACTCTATTTGTTTGATGGGCCAGCTAAACGATCTGGCTAAATATAACGGATTATGCCCACTAACTTTGGGCTTTTCTTACATTTAAGGGTCCTTGATCCCAAAGCTGTGATTGGAAAATTATAATTTAAAAAAGGGTGTTGTGGTGTACTTTTTTTATTCTAAGAAAATAATCAAAATAATTTAAGAAATATAAATTTTAAAAAGTTCAAAAAAAAATTAGAACACAATTCTCTAAAAAAATTAAAGAAAGTAAAAACATTAAAGAAAAGGTAAAAAAAATAATAACATTCAAAAAATTTAAAAATAAAAAGGAAACAATTAAAAACAAAAAAAATAAAAAAGAGGGTAGACAGTATGAGTACCGCGTAGGATAGAAAAATCTTTTAAAAAATATTAAAACTATTATGAAATCTAAATTATTATTTTTTTGAAATTTGATATTTGAATTATACAAGAAGCATTTGATTTTTCTTTTGTAAATATCATTGACTTAACCATTATAACAAAAACAGATAATACATTTGACTTTTTTTGGGTGGCCGAGCATATTTTTGGTGAGGCTAGAAATTGGATCTATTCTAATACATTTCCGAAATACAGATTGATAGTGTGATTGGATTGAAACTTCATTTTGATTTTAGAATGGGCTAATTCGGATTCAAGCGGTACGAATTTGGCCCAATCTTCAGATGTTGGCCCAATTTTCAACCTCTTGGTAGAGTAATAAAAATGAACGTACAAAGCCACCAGCTGCATTTTTTGTACCCAAATGGGAACACATTTCTTTCATGTTATAATGTGCACAAGATGATACAAAGTCATTATATTTGATTTTTTTTAATTTGTCTCGTATTGAAATTTAAGTTTTAATATCAGTGAACTACAAAATTTAGATTTAATTTAATGATGAAATTTTTTAATAATTTGCAAATTGGATGATCACTCTTTTACAATTTTAAAAATTCTTCTATGATGGAGGAGGTCTCTTTGGAACTAGAATCTCAAAAGGCAACTGTACTGATTCTTGTTAAATTATAATCATTCAACATGTGTTAAACGGTCAAAATTTATGAAAATAAAAGTCTCTTTTCATATAAAGCTCTTCAAAAATAAAAACTTATTTAAATGAGATCATCCTTCATTTTTATATTATATTGCTGTAAAATATATTAGACTATTTAGTATTTATGCTCATTAACATTTGGTCCGTATGGCTCATTTTAATTAGGTTAAATTATTTTGAATTTTTGATAATATATTTATATTTTATATTTTTGATAAGTTTACACTAGTCATATTAACATTAAAGATAAATTGATTGATTTATACATTTATATTTAAAAAATAAAAAATATTATATTACAAAAAATTAAATAAATCAAGATAATTTATTCTTATAACTAAGAATGACAGGTAAGTATTTTTTATTTATGTATTTTGACGTTTATTTTTTTAAATTGTTAAACAAATATGATTTGACTTAAACTTTAATATTTTCAATTTTTATATACAATAAATGTAATATTCCATCCTATACAGGAAGAGATTTTGCTATTTCGCAACCATTAAATGGTGTGATGTTTAGCACTCTAAGCCTATGAGCAAATTGTCGTGGCTATCCATAGAAATAAGGATGGAATATAGACTCGTTATTAACAGGTTTCTCGAGTCCAAATCCTATCCTGTACAAGATGATAGTGTGCTATTTATTACTCTAAGCCTATGAATGGCCTGCCTCCATAATAACAAGATCGGATCCATATTCTATTTTCCTGATTTCAAAATCATCCTATGGATTATGTTGAAAAAATTGCATATGAGTAGTATTATTATGTGAACTATGGTACCCGGTCAATTTATAGTTCCATCACCTACTTTTCAAATGGTTATTTAAAAACCAAATCTAAATTAACACTCTACTTATTCCATTTGTTTATTAAATGAATCCAATCCATCTTCTTTTCTAAATTTGACTCCACCAGAAATAATTTTACTTCAATTATATGACATTCTGATAAAATAGGTGATAAGATTATTTTTTAAGTTGTGTTTATGAATTGAAAAAATATAAATCTTTTTAACAAAAAAAAGTCTAAAAATAGCATTTCTCTTATTCTCTCTAGCTCCCTTTTTTTATTATAACATTGACTTTGCAGTTTCCTGTATGGAAAATTTTCATTTTCCAAATTAAAAAAGAAAATCAATTTACAGTTTACACGCGTCCATGTAGATTCTAGATTGCAAATGAACGGATTTCTTTCAACTTCGATCCCAAGCGTCCAGCTCCCCCGCTACAGCCTGCATTACGCACACTCCTATCGGCTATCGCTTCATCAATTTACTCCGCTCTCTCTGGCTACTCTTCGCTCTCTTCTCATCGAATCCATCTACTTCATTTCTCTTCAAATCCCCATTTTCTACATTATCCTATCTTCTTCCTCTCTCCTCTCTCCGCCCATTTTCAGTTATACCATTTCTTCTTCAACCGCTGCAAATGGCAGAGATTCAGCCACCGGAGGGGCAGCTGAACGGTGGAGGAACGCTCATGCTTAACTCTTGCGAAGCCGTTGCATCCAAGCGTCAAAGGAGGCCGAGCGTCAGATTAGGCGACATCGGAGACCAGCCGTATGATTCGCACGTGCGTCGGAGCAGCAAGCCATGGAAGATGGGTCTTGATCACAGGAAGGACTCTAATGTCTCAGGTAAAGCCTCAAAGATTCGACCTTTAATGAATTTGAGCTCTGGAGGCGGTGGTGCCGACTTTAACGAAACCCTAGAGGGCGAGGATAAAGAAGGCAATTTGGATAGTGTGGCGATTGGTAGCTGGAAAGTGAAGGACTCGAAGAAGAGAGGTTCGACGGCCACCAAGAGGGTCAGATCAAATTGGGTTTCCAGGCTCGATGAAGGTGGAGGCGGCGGCGGCGAAGGAGAGGAAAAATGTAGTCCTGGTGAAGACATGGATGACGGGTATCGAGATTTTGATAAGGAAAACTCGGAAAGCCCCTTGAAAGAACAAAGCCCAATTCATTCTCTCGAGAATTTTGCTGTTGATGGACTTGGAAATGACAGAGAGATGCACTATCACGGTAATAGGAGATCAATTAGGACTAGGGTTTCTGAGGGTAGGGACCATCACGATGGCATTGAGCTATCTGGCCCTTCTGATACGGATGCGAGGGATTGGAAATGTGGGACTAGTGGGGATAGGAATGGGAATGGTGGAAGAGGGAGTTGTGGAGAAGATGGGGTAAGGATTTGGCTTAATGGATTAGGACTAGGTCGATATGCTCCAGTGTTCGAAATACATGAGGTTGATGATGAGGTTTTGCCAATGTTAACACTGGAGGATCTCAAAGACATGGGAATAAACGCTGTTGGGTCAAGAAGAAAAATGTACTGTGCAATTCAGAAGCTAGGGAAGGGGTTTTCATAAGCTTTACCTGTCTTGCCAAATGCAGCACTGGAGAATTCCAGCCATAGCAAATTAAGAAGCATGTCTGAACTAAGTTCTAGTATGTCCTCCCTTAACTTGTTTGGCTTAGAATGGTTAGTTCCTCACATGTTCTTACTTCTAAACATCCTTTTCCATCCAGTGCAAGTACATAGAACTCTGCTAATTTTCTTGCAGTAATTCTTTTTTTTTTTTCCTTGTACTATTTCTAGTTATATCATTGATAAGTCCAGAAGGCTACCATAATGAGAAAGATTAAAAAGAAGGGAAATGAAATGCTGTATGATTTCTAAGTTCTATCAATTGGGAATATAAAAGATAAATCTTTATACCATTTTCTGTGGTGCTTCTAGCCCTTGTGGCCTGTTTGAATTTATGAATGTGGTATTATTCGTTTGAATTTATGAATGTGGTATTATTCTGGAAGAGGTCTCGTTCCTTGAGGTTCAATAAAAAGCCAAATTTGTTCACTTCACATGTCATTTGAGCTTTGATTCTTCCGGTAATTAGTTATTATACCTTTTTAGAAGATTTTATAATTTTGTCTGATTTAACGGAATTCGAATATTTTGAATCTCTTTGTTGCTTGCAATTTTTGCCACCTGCAATATCTGTATCTCT
>JASKGM010000008.1:554024-565463 GCA_034509205.1 Ceratonia siliqua
GTGACTAACTTTACCAAGCTGTGCATTGCTTTCTTGCTCGGGCTAGTAAGAGAGAGAAGGGTTGGGAACAGGAAAAGATCAAACAAAAAGAACTGGGAGGAGTAAGGGATCAGAAACACACGTTTTAAGGGCCAAGCGAAAACTTTGAATCAAAGATTGACAGGAACTATGTTATTTACAAGTTAAATGGGGCAATTGGCCCCAAGACGCAGAGATGAAATGAATTGGAAATGTACAAACATTTACAACTGCATATACAAAGACCACCTGAGAGGGAAACATAGTAGCATATCAGCTGCAGATGTCGAAGTATTTTGGATTAGAGGGAAAATGATATTCCACACGTAACTGCAATAAAAAATGTAAGAAGACTATAGTTAAATAAGACATGAAATGAAAACAGGCAGCATGAATCGCCAAACTTCCATTATTGATTCTTTAACAACTATGTTTAAAATCATATAAAAGTGGAACGTTCTTCAAGGACATTCCATAACATCATAGCTCACGAGAACTAAAGTAAAGAAAATGACTAAATGATCTTGAGTGCCACATATACTTCTGAAAGATGAAAACAAAGTAAATAAGTGATATGTGGTATTAACCAAGCATGCTTTACTTAAGATATGATCCTGTGAGTGCGACGAATACTCCAGACAGATGGGAACAAAGAAAAGAAAATGACTAGCTGATTGAAGCAGATATTTAACAAAGTTTAAGCTATTCACACAAGTGCACAAGATTCACTTATTAGGATATGATATATACATTTATACAGTGACACATATACCCTAGAATTATTAGTGCATGAATGCATTAAAAACCACTTCTCAGACACTTCCACATACCTTGCCCTCATCAGCATCTGAATGGCGTTGAGGAAACACTACCCTCATATCATCATACAAGTAGAATCGCCTTTCATCTTCAATGTCTGTAATGTTTCTCACTTCTGCAGATTGAGGATCAGCTTTGCACTTATGAACAGACCTTGAACGTTTCTTAGGCAAAGGGCATAAGAAACGGAGGTGAAGAGCATAAAGCAGAACTCCATTGTTGATAGCATTGTCATTGGCTTTTGAAGAACCATGCAGAAATTTATCTTCAGTCACAAGGCATGTGTTTGAACATAAGTTTTCTTCCTTACCTGCCTTTGTATGTTTACAACTATTAACTCCACATTTTGAGGTCAGAACATCTTGATCTCTATGGCTGATATTTGAGATCATCGAGGATTTGGCATCAACTCCTATGTCAGAATCTCTTTGGCTTTCCTTCCCAATCATAGAAGTCGAATTAGATGATGTTAAACTGATCTTCTGCCGCAAGAATGTCTACTTCAGATATTCACATGGAAAACATATCAAATCAAACGTGGTTATGAAATTTTGGTCCTTAAACAGAGAGATAGGAAGGGGAAGGAGGAAGGAGGAAACCCTCCTTTACATGATAATCATCATCACATATTCTTCATATTTAACTGAAAAACAGTTTAAAATTAATTTGATCAGAGCTAGCTCCTGCCCAAAAAGTTTTGCAGCTTAACCATGCAAGACATGACCATGCCAAGTGGGATTTAATTTACTGAACATGAGAATTTGCACATCTGCATTCGACATATGAAGACAAAGATTTATCTACTTATATTGCATAACGTAAGAAATTATACTTTGTCATATCAATATAGCAAAGCAATCTTTATCAGGTATTGCAAAAGTGATCGCACTAGCGTAGGCATCCAATATTGAGGTTGGGGTAATGACTCCGTCCACTCAAATCAAGTAGCCTCCATTGCACTCATTTAAACTGTTCTTCCTATTTGTGGAGCTGTAACGATAGCAAGTTAGAAACATCCACTTTCCTTGTAACATATCACCACCATCATTTTCATTATCTTTAGGTTTACAATCAGTGAAAACTTATCAGTTCAAAAACACTGCTGAATTCATTCTTGAACTATATAAGATACATATTCAGAACAAGAGGTGCTATACCAAGGCAGGCTTATAAAATTGAGTATTTTATATCTATATTCAAACCTACATCTAAAAATGCATATCTTCTGATACAACGCAGCTTAAATTTTGCAATTGATATCAAAGTAGAAGGCAAGATTATTATATCACATGCAAATGGATGACAGCATGCTGATAAAATTTGAATATGATACTCATTACCTTAGTACCAGCTGGCATGTCACACAAATCATAATTGCAAAAGAAGGTGTGAATGGGTGTCTTCTCTGGATTACTGAGGACCTGCAGTTAGAAGGTCTGTCAATTTGTGCGCACACAATTCTCTACAACCATGCACAGCTCCACGTGTAAAAAGATTATGTAGTCAATAACTTCTGATTGTTTCTACACAGCATGGCATTCATGTTAATCTATCAGCATAACTTGTCATGTTGCTCAGCTATTTTATCATCCTAGCAATAATATTGATCATGAATGCATCTTGTGTGATATCACTTAAACAACTACACATCACTACCGTAAAAAAATACGGGGAAAAGAAGAGGTCAGTTTGGTGTCCTTAATTTTTTTTCCCGTGAGTAGTGATGGCTAATGGTAATTTATACCAAATGATGAGTGTTCAGGAAACAGCTTAAGTTGGTGCCAGTAAAGTCAGTTTCATCCTTACATTATTGAAATTACAAAGGATCGCCTTTTTTCCCCTCCCATGAAAACATGTTCATTGTGCATTTCATCGTAGTAATCTCTAAGTTAATTGTTTCTTCATGCATATAAATTGCAGAGAACAAAGTTAAGTTATAATTTACTGCCAGATGTGATAACATTTCTCCAATATTTGTGATGAAGCCTATTGCAAACTAGAAACTAATGCTGCCAATGTTGATACTAAAATTCCATAGCACCCTTTCCTCTGCACATCAGCAAAATCTATATTAAGAATCTCATTTACCTCCAATAATCTAAATTGAAAGTTGCATCATCCTATCTTGTCATGTTGGTAACAATATATTGTAAAGACTAAAGAAATGACAAAATATGCACAAATTTAAGCTTGATGTCAAACCAGTAACACTGTGAACAACCATTGACTTCCTACATATACATATAAATGCATCTTGTATAAAGAAGGGGACAAATTGTGTTCTCAACTTAATAACAAATTAGGAGCTCTTGTAGTGAAGTACCAGTTGAATACGTCCTTTTATAGGTATACGTATACGGCTCTTTTCAGATTGTGATTCATCCATTCTAACAGTTCTCTGAACTTTGGTTACTCTAGACTTGCTTGATATTAACTTTCCTGAAAGATTAATCGATGAATAATACAGCAAGTACTTGTCTCCATCCACATTTGTTACTGCAAATGGAATTTTCTGTGATTGTGGTGAGAAGTTCCCCCCAGTTACATTCAGCACAGCAAGGAAGCCATCAATTCTCTGCAAATTGGAAATAACGTAAAAGACTAAAATAAAGGGAAGATCACCCAAAATATGCCAACTTCATTAGGAAACATATGCAAAGAGAAGAGGTCCATGTATCAAAATGATGCCAACCTGACTAACTCTCCCAGATATTAACCGACCAGATAACAGAGATTCCTCAAATGAGCCAACCAAGGACCTTCTAATGGGGAGTCCACTTAAAGTTCTAACTAACTTGGCATGGCGTGGAGGAAAGCTTGTACCATGAGTCCAATATTCTTTCATGCCTGCAGTATCATCAAAAGTAAACAGGTTTAACGTCTGCTGCAAATTGTTGGACTCTTGTGGAGATTTACTTGGTATCCTAAAGTCCTCCTCCTTCTGTGCAGATAAAAAGCCTATAAGAGTTCTATCAAGTGACTGTTCCATGTCCTTAAATGTCACATTGTCATCACCCAACATAATTGCAATATCCCTGCATCCTCCTCCCAATTTTGTTCTTTCAGGAAATTTTGGACCCAGAGGAGACAAAGGGAAGGATGGAGGGGATGACATGTCTTTTTGAGGTATAGACATTGCTGCTGTTTGGGACCTTATCTTAGTAGTCTCTTCAGAACTATTAAATGAGGAAGATGATATGAAATGCCTATAAGACCATGGCTTCTCATCTTTGCAATGTGAAAGGTCATGACTGGATAAAATAAGGTTTTCTCTAGAGTCATTACTGGATGAATTTGTCAATCCCAGAAAACAAGATGGGGAACAGATAGGGGTGTGGAGATCGTTAGAGTTTCCTATATGAACCTTCTTATACTCTTGTAAAACAGGAGCATTGTAACTATCATCACCACCCTTTGAACAACTCCGATGAATGCCACCACCAATGTCCAGTGGATCACCTTTAAAATGATCTGCAAGAAGTATCCCATTCAAGGGTGACAATAATCGCTTTCTGACTTGTGACCCAGTTCCTTCACTTGTGTCACGAGTGACATTAAACACGGTTGAGGAATATCCATTACCACCAAAACCATTAACAGGGGGAGCTAATGCCCTTATTTGAAAACCTACAGTCCTTGAAGTAGGCGTCTGCATAGTCTGCCCAGCCTTGACAGTCAACCTGCCAATTTGTTCCATGGAGTTGAGCTTCAATTTTTGCAGGTTGGACCTACCATCTTTGTGCATATTTGAAAAAAGTGGTTCTTTTGAAAGCTCTATAACTTTTTTTCTTTCAGAGTTAAGCATATCAAGTTGTGTGCGATTATTTAGGTCTTCTCCAGGCAATGCATTTAAATCATAGCTGCTCAAGCTGGCAATCCTTGGTGGATTTTGCACAAATGTGCCTAGTGATGCTGCCACTTCCTCAGCTACACAGCCTGAAGGCATCTGTGGTAACCCCATTTCTATTTTAAGGATACAGTTCTTCCAAATTTTCAAAATGAACTCTCTTTACTCACCCTCTGTTCCCATCATCTTCTTTTAAGAACATTTATGCATAAGAATTGGTACTTTCATGCTCCAACTGTACAATAGAAACCAAGCAGCCGAACACCTTCACAGTTGTAAATGACTTAATTCCCTTTGATGAAATAAGTCGTTCTTATTATCAGACTCGGCATCCTCATTCCATGACAAAAAGCAAAGAGCAAAACCTTGTGAACAGCATTATCACACAACAAGCACTCTCCTGCAGAATTTTTTTTTTAAAGTCGATTTATCAGTTCCTGCTGATATACAATACATATGCACAAATATATCATTTATATAGAGTATCGGCAAGCTTAAAAAATTAGTCCTCCAGTTTGTTATGTATCTTATGCTTCTTCTCATATAATAAAAACTATATATCATAAGGTGAGACATAATACTTCAATTCCAAATCTCGGCATTAGCTGTTAAAGTTCAACCATATTAATCTTAAATAACAACCACAAGGAAGTCGAATAAGAAACACCCAAAAAGAAAGCCGCCAACGGTATCTTCCTCAGGATGCATATAAACCCAGATAACTATTCCGGTTACTTGCTCAGAAACTCCAATAACAGGGAGAGAGAGAGAGAGGGGGGGGGGGGGAATCACTAGTCGAAATTAATTTTTCACTCATCCGGATTGCTATTAACCTAAAAGCTGTATTCATGATATTCCTTAAATTCCCACAACCATTATATCGAATGCGCACATGCAGAATATCATTTGTTTCCCCTTTATGTTTCTCCATATTCGAACAAAGAGCGTAAAGAAAAGTAACAAAGTGGCCTGGTGTATGATGAAAGACGCACCGGGGATTGCAATTTAAACAACAATCCGAATAAATGTACAATCTTGCTTCCGAAATTCACCAAGAAATCCAATAAAAGGAATAAACGTGCAAAACCCACAAGGTAAAGGATTCATACGAGTATATCGTCGGGAATTTTCTTCTTTCTTCTCCCAACGAAGCCTCTTCTGTTTTCTTGGAGGTTCCACGCATTTCCATCTCTCAAGTAAAACGTGGGTTGGATATTGGGCATTGATGAACCATTTGTAGCAAGCGTCCCTATAATCAAACAAATTGTGGGGCATGGCTTAGCCAGAATTTTCTGGCTGTCTGTGTTTGTACTATGAAAACCACAGCTTCCAAAAAGCAAACCACATGTTTGCGTTTGTGTTCAAGTTGCGGCTCCCTTTTTCGTTGCCTATGGATGACGTCTCTGTCCATGACATGTGTCTTTCCATGTCAACACGGCATATTGTTCTATTATATGATCCTTGCCAAACAGATAACATTGCTGTTATTAATCAAAGCACCAACTTTAGCAAATGGCAGCAGAAACTATAACATATTCACTACGAGAAATCGAGGTTGCAGTTTATTTAAGAATTGCGGTTTCTCTTGCTTTTAGATGAATTAACATCTTGGATTCAATGCACTTCAACTGCAATTGAGTTCCTCAAGCCGTTAAAGATTACTGCTTACATTTGAAACTTGAGTTGGATTAACGAAGTTACAGATGCGTTCCTTCCATGATAAATTCTAAATTTTTTTATAGAATTAAGTTCAAAGTATCATAATGATAAATGGCAATGAATCATTGCAGTCTGATACTTTCTTTTTCTTGCCAACTCCAAGAACACTTTCAAGGTCATGGAGACGAAAGTGCTCCCGGAAACTGTACAGCAGTGGGATTCAATCCTCTAAATATACAAATCTAAGGATCCCCGTTGTAGATTATACAGCAAAGACTTTATATCAAATGAAATTCAAAAAATGGTAGCAACATGAAAGAAAAATGAATTCAAAAACCACCGCGCAATGCCAAAAAGATATATGAAAGGCTCACATTTTCTTTCCTCATTCTAGGACGCAAAAAACTGCAGAAACTGATTATTTGCCCTTGGATAATAAATCCACTGGTAGGCCTATCGATGATGGCTTGAACGCACGCATAAATTTCCACGATGACGTCACCTGGGAGTCTGCTTTCTTAGTTTTCCTCCCACTGTAAGGTCCTGCAGCAGCATGACTTCCAACAGATCCTGAAGGTTTTGAAGTAATTATTGCCGATCCAAAGGAGGCCTCAGTGGCACCAAATGAAACAGGGCCCTTTTGCGATGCGTCCAATGGATATCCAACAGCTCCATCCTGATGAGGAGGTGGAAATTTCTCACTCTTGCTTTTTGCATTTGCATGGGTCAGAACTCTCCACCTCTGAAATTCAGTGAGAAACACATGTAATGTTGTTCAAGGCAGTAAATCAGACACTAAAGTAGAAGTTCAATTTACCATGAGAGTGACAAGATAAAACAAAATATCTGACAAAGTTTTATGACTTTAAGGTTCAAACAAAACAAAAAGACCCACCAAAATAATATTTTAATTGTCAGGCTAGCCTAAGATCAGAGAATCCAAAGTAAGAAAGCTGAAAAATCTAGGTCTCAAATCTTGGTCAGCATTATAATCTATACATGTTCTGACCAAATTAGGCAAGTAGCAAGTCTTCATGAAAATTAATGTAGCCCAAGCATATAAAGGAAACGGGAAGCTCAGACCTAAGATAGTCATAAAAGCATACGGAGTAGGCGTGAAGTACAGGTTTAAGGAACAGGAATTCAAGACTATAACAGCATATCTGACGTACATCCAAGTTTGTTTGGATCTCTGCATTGGCTTCTGGGACTGGAATGGCCCGACCACGCTCCCGTACTCTGACTCTTCTAGCACCATCAACTGCATTAGCTTTCCCATTTAGAGCTTTTTGCCTGGAAACGAAACAAATGCTACAATCATGAGCACCTAGACAAAATCAGTTCAAAAGTTATCAAACACAAGGAAAAGAAAAAAAACCTTCTTGCTTCTTCATCTCTCAGTTTTACATCCAATTCTTTGCTCGGAGGATACTTTGGTAAACTTGATGGTTCACAAGCATAGGGCTCGGTGGTAAAAAACTGCAGAGAGAAAACAGTTGTAAATACATTACATCTTAAATATAAGGTTAATGCCACGGGGACCACTCACTTCACTATTTAGAGCAGCCAAGGCAGTGCCACGATCATCAGGATCTATTGCAAGAAGAGTTTCGATTAGAGATAAGGAAGAAGGAGGGAAATCCTTGAAGGTTTCTGAAATGGAACGTTTATATGGCTGCTGTGGCTTAAAGAGTGTAGCATTTGGCAGTCTATATTTCTTCCAGTACTCCTCAGATGGAGAGCCACATAACTTAAATATTTTGTGGAGTTGTTCAACCTACCCAGAAAAAATCCAAAAGTCAGTCAAACGTCATCCTGAAAATATACATTTGCAGAGCAAAAATAGAAGATAATGGATTGCACAGCTCGCACACAACAGAACAAAATGAACTGAAAAAAAGTGATGCATCAAACTGGTACTTAACATATTTGAGAGCAAATTTCAAGTCATTGCATATAGTAGCATTAAAAGTTTAGAAAATAGCCACTTACGGAACAACACAGAGCAATACCTCTGTTCGGCCAGGCATGATTGGCTTCCCAGCAAGCAGCTCTCCCAAGATGCAGCCAGCACTCCACAGGTCAATACTAACACCATAGAATGTACCCCCAAGAAGAAGCTCAGGAGGGCGATACCAAAGGGTGACAACTCTACTTGTCATTGGCTGCTTTTGCTCAGGATCATAGAAAGTTGCCAGTCCAAAATCTGCTATTTTAAGGATTCCTTCATCGTCAATAAGCAGATTGGAACCCTTGATATCACGGTGCAAGACACCTTGGCTGTGACAATGCTCAAGGCCAGAGAGTAATTGCTTCATATAGCATTTGACCTGCCAAAGAGAATATACTGAGAAACTAATCAGCCTTTCAGTTTGACTTTTTCTTTCAATTTTTTATAAATGAATGATTATACCTTCTTGTCTTATCGATACTTTAAAAGGCATCACTGATTTAGAGAACTCCTCAACCAACTGTATCGAGAATAAAATCTCCATGAAGCAAATAATGCTCCCTATTTAGCATTCATATTGGAACTGTATTTATAGTAAGGTCACCCTCACCATGTAAAGTGCAAAGTGCAAACTTTGTTACCAATTAACACTTAGGGATATAGATAAAACAGTAGATGTTCTTGACAAAACAAAAGTAGAGAAATTTTTTTTCGTTTCAGTATTCTGTATTCACATTCTCATAGATACAGAAAAAAAGTTCTAATTAAGTTATAACCTTACTTTATGGAGAAGTGTGACAAAGGATATTCCAGAGCAGTTGCATGAAGGGAAAAGGTAATTTAAAAATATTATACGAAAAGCTTCAGGCAACATAAGACCATGAAAAAACCAAAGCTAAGTATGTTTAGAACTATGCATGGGACCCAATACGACCAGGAAGCTCCAGGAGCAACATCAAAGTCCTACACCCCACAAAAATAACTAATGGAAAAAAAAATGAAAGGGCTTTTGGTTCAACTTAGTAATGAAACAAAATCATTACCTAAAACACATTTAAATCGCAACAACACCGGAGGATGCAAACCCAATTATAGCTATTATTCCCAAATTAAAAAGAAAAAAAAATCAGATCCAAAGTATATTTAACAACGAATCAACTGAGCTTAAAATTGCTGTACCTGAGGCTCAGTGAACTTAACACCTTGGCCAGCTGCAAGCCCGGCAAGATCGTGTTCCATATACTCGAATACTAAGTAAAGACTGCATGACATTCTTGAGGTAACCAAGCCCTCAAGTTTCACGACATTAGGGTGATCAAGCCGCCTCAAAACAAGAATCTCTCTTGCCATGAACTTCACGCTCTCTGGCTCCAGATTATCAAACCTAACTTTCTTTAAAGCCACTATCTTTCCAGTGAGAAGGTCTCTCGCTTTATATACATTGCTGTAAGTCCCTTGTCCAATCTGAATAAACAAGACACAAAATACGCAATACTAACACTGATTTAATAAATCCAATTTGTATAAAAGTATAAGCGATACAGCGGTTATAGAAATGGAGTTACTCTTCTAATCACCTTAGCAAGCTTCTCGAACGTGTTGGCTCGTCGAGGAGTCCAATCTCGGATTGCATCGCCAGCCACGGCCATCAACCATGATGGCCAACCCTGTTGGGTTTTAGCCAATGGATCAATACTAGGTTTTCGGCGCTCCGG
Source organism: Ceratonia siliqua (assembly GCA_034509205.1). NCBI lineage: Eukaryota > Viridiplantae > Streptophyta > Magnoliopsida > Fabales > Fabaceae > Ceratonia > Ceratonia siliqua. Next base: position 564,034 of record JASKGM010000008.1, read on the forward strand.
CACAGGGAGATTTCCGGGAAAATCGCCGGTGTGCCGCATCCTTTGCCTCTCCCTCGCCGTCCCTTTGTTCCCATCCCTAACAGCATTACCTCCATCCGTAATAGAGTTTTGTTGGCTCCTGCGGCGACGGTGCTGAGCTCCGGAATCTGTCCTACGACCTCCAGCATCCGTAGGCACTCCAAGCACGCAACCCATCCGTCAGCTCTGGGGGTGGCAGAGAATCGAAAACACATGGGAATCGAAAAATGAGGGATCTTAAGGATACGCCGAAACCGGCGGTAGATTCCGGTGAAGCTGGTTGACAGAAATCGGCGGCGATTGATGACGGATTTCCAAGGAGGGAAAAGCCCGCGAATGAGGGAAGATTAAGCTGTGTTGGGGTATCAGGAGTGACCGAGGAAGTGGGTTTCTCCAGTACAGACTTTGAAGAAACGAGTCATAGCTTTGGAAACAATAACGGAATTGCCACTCTGTTTCTGAAAGTCTGAGTTGGAGTTGTCAGTGAAACGGTGGCTGTGGCTGAAGAGCGCCAAAAAGTCCAAAACGACACAGGATGATGAGGTCATAGATTTTGGGACGAAAAAGGTCAAGCTGCCATAAAAGTAAAATGCTTTTCGTAGAAAAGAGGTTGCTCTTTCTAATTCTCATATTGACTTTATAGTTAGGACCAATTATTCCCCATTTTTGAATTGATTTAAGTTCTTGAAAATTTTAATTTAAAATTATTTAAGATTGGATTAAAATCAAGAGATAGTTATTTAAATATGTCATGATGAATCTTTTTTTATTAATATCTCTTGCATCATGACAAAATATATATGGTAATTCAATAGCATTTATTATAATTTTTCTTAAATTCAAATAAAAACAAAAGATAATTAATTTAATTCTCAAAGCTTTTTAACAGATATCATAATAGGACAGGGCATTAGAAAATAGAAGTATTAGTCTCTGCTTCAAGAGGAAATAAAGATTGAAGAGACTTCCACCCACCTTGCCGGACATAATAAATAATGCTTTGCATTTATTACAAGACGCTAGGGAAAATAAGGACATTTTATGAACTTCATTTTTTTACGTCTTAAATAATTTTATAAAGTATGTTAGAATAAACATAACAAATTTCATAAAATATAATATTTTTAAAAATATTTAAAAATAATATTTTTTATATTAAAATGAGTATATCATTGAGTGTTAATAATGTACTTAGATTTTCTTTTCATATAATAAATTTGATTAATACAAGGCCAATTAAAAAAAATGGTGCGGCTTCATAGTAGGTAACTTGAACTATATATGCATTTGGGTTAATTTATGTTGAGGGAGGTTGATTATTGATTTGCATAACCCAAAGGGCCGTTGATGGCGTCCTTGGGTGACTTGTGGTTCTATTATGGCTAAGTAACAAAATGACATTTGTTACCAAT
>JASKGM010000008.1:565563-575963 GCA_034509205.1 Ceratonia siliqua
ATTCTGGTGTCATCGAGAAAAAAACAAATATGTGTATTCCTGAAGGTGCAAGATGTACTTCAATAGCGCAACATATATTGATGTATTATGCCAATGATGTATATCAACACAGGAGAGGGAGAGAGAGAGAGAGAGAGAGAGATCATGAGATAAAATTCACCAGTAACATACTCTTAACTTTCCAACAGGATCAAGCACATGATGCTTCTCTTGTTGGTTGTGGTAACTATCTATGTTATCCGAGACTAAATGATAAAATATTGGTCTTAGAAGAGCTCATCTTTGGATTCAAACTCCTACTATATAAATATTTTTTATTACAGGATACATTTTCAGGAGATTAACAGTACGTCAAACAAAAAAGAGCATTGAGTTTTCCGCATTAACTAACCAGTGCCTTCTTTCCTTTTTTTTTTCCATTTCCAACGATATTGATGGAAAAACATTGATTTTAAAGGAATATAATCGACAACGCAAACATATTCTGCAACATCTTTAAGGAACCCTAGCACATGCCCTCAAAATCCCACAAGTTTACCACTATGTATTGCATGAATTAAGCACAAAATGAAATTTTCCTACCAGACTTTTGTCGCGAACTGCATTTTGGGGGGTTCAAAAGGGTACCCATCTGCGATCAAAGAGAAGGACATGCAAGTTATTAAGAATTTTCAAACTTTCATCCTTCACTGATGATACGAAAAACAAAAAATTAAACAATGAGCTCAGTTGACTACATATCACCAATGAGTAATCATATGCAGGCACTATTGAAAACCCTATCTCTTTTTATCTATAATTCCGGAGGAAATTATAGCAGAATTCGCAAATAAGGGTTGTAATTCATAGATTAGTAAACATACAGATGAAGATACCTGGTAATGTAATATCAATTTGGAAAATGCCTCCCTCGTAAGGGGTGCCAACGGGGCCAGGAATGGTTCCGATCAAACGCGCAAGATTGTCGCTTTTAGGGCTGACTCTGATGCCCGAGCCTTCAATGTCTTTGCTGCATTCAAGGAGCTCCTTCTGCACGCGAGCAAAGTCTATCATCTTAAATCTGACGGAGGAGAAAACCCTAAAGAGTAAGAAAGAGTATTAGGCTTTTGATGAAGAGAAAGGAAAACAACAAAGTGAATATGACACACCGTTGCTTACTTCAGTGGAGAGGGAGCAGAGGGAGCAGAGGGAGGAATAAAGGTTGTTGCTTTTTCACTTTACTACCTCGCTCTCGCAGTCTAAACTAGAAGGAGCGAGTGCCGACTGAGGAGTGAAGGATACGGATACTTCTTGCTTTATCTAGTAAATTTTGAAAGCTACCCCTAAACAAGTGAATTGAACCCAAAAATAGTTTTTTTATTAAAAACGTATAAATTTATATTATTTTATGTGTATTTTAATTTTAATTTAAGATTGAAATTAAAATATTTATACGAAAATTGTTATAATCTAATTATAAGAAATTTATATAATTAAAATTTGTATTAATATCTTTAATCGTATTTTACATTCTTGCATTCAATATTAAGTCAATCTTTCAAAGTATAAAATTATTAAAGCTAGATTAGATAAATAAGTGGAAAGATCTAGTCATTGATTCAATAGGTCATCTGAATTAAATTATTTATTTCAAATTAAATAATTAATATATTTTTAATATATTTAACAATAATTATATGCAGTCAAAAAGTTTAAGAAAAAATTATATACACATATAAAAAGTATTTTAATAAAAACAATCATTATAAAAATCAATTTTTTTTATAAATAATATATTGTAGTTAGTAATATTTATAAGTTTTAAAATTATATTATTGTATTATTTTTAAAGAAAATAAAAAAATTGTAATTAGTAGTTGTTTGTTGAAACTATTTTATTGTCTTTACTTTTTTAAATAAAGTAAAATAATAGATTGGAATTAGTTACTATGGAATTAATTTGTAGTTGAAGGGATTTGCAGTTCTAAAACTGTTACAATCTTACTTTATCTTTCCATAAGGAATTGTAATTAGTATATCAATTCCCATCCTAATTCTTCTTAATAGTTGTGTGTTTGTTTGTTTATTAATAAAGTGTGTGTGTGTATATATATATATGGTTGTTCCTTTCATAATTAAATTGTAAATTATGTTGAATAATCTCCTGTTAGTTGATAACTATGATTTCTATTCATGGAAATTTTAGGGTAAAGGCATTCCATATACCTGCATGGCTAGCTGCATCCCGCAATTTTCTTATCCTATATATATATATGGAGCTTTTTTTTTAATCTGTTAACACTTTTCCATTTTTGGGTATTTAACAGAAATAGAAAAAGATTTTTGGTGACTGGGGGAGGCACATATATATGCTGGCTCTCATTCATTCTGCTTGACCTTTGCTTATGAAATTCTTTATGTGAATCAAAAGAATATATATAATAATGCATATCTGATCATAGCTTTTGGAGAATCCATCGCCTTTTGATTATTAAAGATAATACTTAATTCTGCTCTTACATCTTATTACATTATTGTGCACATTGGAATTACCTGGAATATATGGAAATTAGCTCCTTGCAAGTATATATATATAGGAAACACTAATATATATTCCGTGCCCTCTATTAGGAGCTAATTAACAAAGGTCAAAGTGATCAATAGGATTGGACTGGACTGGTCTTAAAAACCAGTATAGGCACTTGTTTCTTCATGATCTGATACATTTGAAGACACCGCTGTAATGCCGCTGGAACTTGAACAAGATGACGATGTAGAAGAATGGACGGGAGCCAGAATCGTCTTGTGTACCATCATAAAATCAAAGAATCTTTCTTGACCCCCCATCTGACTAGTGCTGTCATCACTTTCTGTACTTCTTTTCTTCTGGAATATGCGACACAGAACCCAATCTCCTATATCCTTTACACCAGTCTGCAAAACCAAAACATTACAAATAAATTTCCAGCTCATTATATATGCCATTTCCAACTAGCTAGCAAGCTCTATGTACATGCATATCAGTAAACTGCTTAACTGTGGTAAATTATATGATTATCATGCTTATGTTTGGATTCAATTGGCCCATCCTGGGCACGTCCCACATCCACGTCGCTTAGGTACTGGCAGGTGGGAGTTTATAACCCTTGTCACTCTCCTCTCATGAACTTTTGGGTGAGTTCTATCGAGCTGTTCTAACAGCTTATGCTTGCCATATTACACTAAAACCCTGAAGATGATTGATATATATTACCTGGGTTGAGTTGGAAGTAATGGATTCCCCAGTGACAAGGCGATATTCGTGCATGACCCAATCAGTTCTAGACCCATTTGGGGAATTCCCCTCACAAAAAACCAGGGTTTTTCTTATCCCCGCAATATCGTTATTTCTTGAAGACGAAATCTTTTTGTCTGAGCCTGTTGCCTTCCAGTAGCCAGAGATGGTTGTTCGATTCATGCGATTACCATTTCGATATTTTGCTTCCTTTGAGCTGAAAAAGTACCTCTCCTGCTTATCAGAATTACCTAATAAACGCCCATTAAACTAGAATAGTTTAGTTCCCCGTTATTTGTCAATGCCAGAGAGAGCTAGCTATGATTGTAGTTGCAGAGGTACAGGAAAATGATATTGGTGATGATACTTGTTCATTTTGTTTGAGAAAGAAAAAGAGCAGAGAAAAAAGTGAGTGTGTTTAGAAGTACAGCCAGCTTAGCTTTCTCTACCTGGCAAATCCCAAGGATCGTACTTGCAGACATTGACCTCAGGAATGAGAGAAGCGGGCAGTGGACGCGAAAAGATCTTGCATTTCAAGTACTGAAAGACAAGCTCTTCGTCTGTTGGCTGGAAACGGAAACCAGGAGGCAATCTGCTCACTCCATTTTTAGCAAAATTGAACTTTTCCATATGCTCAAACTTAATTTCTCTTGGAACTTAGACTAGTGAGAAGAACTCAAGAAAGAAAGAAAGAAAGGAAGAAAGAGGAACTTGGACTCTTGAACAACTCAAAAAGAGGCTCATGAGGACACAGACACATCAACGTTGAGTAAGCATTTATATAGGCTAAGTTTAGAGAAAGGCTAGCATTGTCTTTGTAGTAATGGTTAAAGGGGACAACACTTAACAGATTGAATTTGACGCTAGGCTATTAAATAAACTAAGTATTTGTTAGTCTTAGAGATCTTTTGATTTGCCCTTTGTTATGCCTAACCTTTGGTATCATGAAGTGATCATTCATGCACTCAAAATTTATATATCATTCTTTTATTTATTATTGTTTTTAGTACATCTGCTAAAACTTCTGTTCATAATAACTTTTTTTAATATTAATTAACTATGTATTTCTTTTGTACAGCTATATTAACTGTGTATTCATATTATTGAAGTATCCCCAGATCGAGATTCTTTTGGCCCACTAATATATGTCTTAACAAGTATTTGAGAAATAATCAACTATGGAATTCTAATAAGTAGTTTGAAAATGATGATTTGAAGACAATCCCGAATTATTTATTGCTATTTAATTTGTTGATCTATTAGTGTGTGTGTATATATATATATATATATTGGACAGGTTTTTGACTAGTTTCAGCATGGGGTTGAGTTGTTGGTTTTTACTAATTAGGCGTTGTTAATTTTTGAAATAATGTATTTCGTATATGAAACTTTTGAAAGCAATAAAAAATAATAATAATTTACTTCTTTTTTTCTTTGATAAAATGAATATATATAATTTTGTATATATATGAATGATATTTTTTATAATATGATAATGTCATATTAAATTTTTACACGAGAGGAACCAAAACACACAGTTATCTTTTATATTCCATGAAGTATCTCCACTCCTAATTTGTTGGCTTAAAATATATGTGACCTTTAACTTTAGCTAATTTGAACTGCCCTCAGCTTTGAAATAAATCTCTAAATATCAATAAAAAAAGAAATAAATCTCTAAATAAGCAATTATACATATTATGTCCAACATCACTAAGTAACCATAAAGTTAATTAAAAGTGTACGCGTGGTAACAAAAGTTAGGAGAAAGCATTGAATAAATATTTCTGAAACTTTAATTTAAACATTTAATTAATTGTCAAAATTAAAAGTTCAAACAATAGTTTGCGATAACATTTAAATTAAAGGAGTTTCAAACATATTTTCCCTAATAACATTATATATATATATATATATATATATATATAGACGAGAGACAGAGACGCATAGGTCACAAAAACAAAAATTATGAAACATTAACAACAAAATTTTTTAGAAGTATTTTAACATTCAATGAAATCTCAAATTAAATGAGTGATCAGTAATATATATTGTTCACAATTATTTACATTTATTAATTCAGAAATGATGATTTACCGTGAAAAAGGAATTTCTTTGCAAAAAAAAAGCATCTTTATTATAGTGACAAGGAGGGAAAATAATTTTATTTTGCATAATCAAAGTGGTGAAAATGATTCAAATCTAATTTTTCTTATCTTTATCTTTTTTTTTTCCCCTTTTCTACAGAAGCTTCAGCCAAGGGGTTCTTACTTTTAGCTAAGAAAGTCTATGTATCCAGAAGTTATGGGATTCTGAGGACTGTGGATCCGTAGTTGCTGAGAAATGAGTCAGCTTAAGTATTTTCATGTGGGTTTGCAAAAGGTTTGAACCAATTAAGAAACTAAGCTCTTGTCTCTGATTTGCCTTTTATAGTTTGATTCTAGATTTACCATGTTAAAGTTTCTTATGCTATTTATTTAATATGACTATGGACTATGGCGATATAGGATTTTGCTTCTTTTTTGTTTTTTTATTCTGTACTTGAATTTATGAGTGGATACATGACTCAGCTCCAACTTTGTTGCTGTTTTTTTTTTTTTTTTTTTTTTTTAAGATGAAGCTTCTTTTCAATAGTTTTCTTCACCACAATATAGTGCGGCTAATAAGTATAATTTTAGACAATTACTTTCTAGTATTGCTTGCTTTAACTTTGACCTTTGATATGTAATATCTGGATAATAAATCATTTAAACTTTTAACATTTTATAAATAATTAATTTCATATAAAAATTTACAAATTTATAAATTCTAATACTAGAAAGTACTTGTCTAAAATTATAAAATTGAAAGAAATACTGCTAATTAAGTTGTATATATATAATTTTTTAGTTTATTATTCTATCAAATCCTTAATTCAATTAATAATCTTTTCTTGTTTTTTAATTTTTTATGTAAAGTTATTTATCAAATAATCAAATTAAGTTACAATTACTGGTGAAAATTTGTATACTTAAGCTAGGATCAAATGATGATGAAGTATAACTATTTAGTATAAATTGTGATTAGTGTAAAAAGAGTATTACATGAATTTTATATCTCAAAATAAAAAATAATAATAATAATAAAAAAAGGATTGAAACTTTCCTTCACTAAGAAGAAGTTCCTTTACACAGCTGAGATTTGGGAAGATCCAGTGGATGGCTAGAAAATTAAAAAGAAAAATAAAGTGTTGTAGGTGTAATCGCTTTGCAGAGTTGAATCCCTTTGCTTCGTTCAACAGCAACCCTTTTGTGGGTGTAATCCTTTGAAGCACAGTGTCTTGTAGTTCTACACGTGCCTCTCCCCTCTCTTTATAATCTATCTCAACAGTCTTTTCCACCAACTGGGTTTTGCTCTCTCTCTCTCTCTCTTTCCATCTATTTGAGAAAGTGAGTTATGCTTAATGAATAAGAAACTTTGTCATTGATCTTAATTACGTAATAGCATAGTAATTCTCCATCACCATTTCAACTCAAAATTATTTAAACACTTAAAATATTTAAAAACTCTTGAATAGTTATATTATAATTTTTAATAATTTAATAGTTCTATTGAATTAAAATTTGTGTTGTTTTATTTTACAGAAAACAGCATGTTCTTCAAAGATATTTGAAGAATAAAGGTTTCTTTTCACAATTTATTTGTTGTAAAACAAAATGAAAAAGGAATTTACCAAAATGTTTTTGGTTGAACAAAAAGCAAAAAGGGAGAGAGGCTTGTCTGGCCATAGAGGATGGGCCTACATGTATTAAAGTTTCAAGATAGTAGTGGGCCTTGGCCCGTTTAACAATGAGCATATCTTAACTGGCCTCTTATTGTTTGCTCAGACTTCGCCTAGTCTTTGTGAGCTGTGCTTAGGGTTTTAGCCTCTGTTGGGGATTGGGAGTAGTGACTAGGGTTTTGTGAGATTTGTCTGCGGGAACTCCACTCTACAATCTCCATGGATCCTTCATCTCTTAATTCATCTGAATTGCAGCACTTTATCGCTGTAAGTTTTGGATTTGTTCTCTGTTACGCTCTGTGCCGTTTAATTTCTAGTGGACTGATAGATACTGGTATTTGTGGTAGACTGAGTTCAGTGGAGGTTATATATGAAATCCCAAGATCCTGTTTCCTTTCTATCTGCTTTTTCTGGGGTATCTTCCTCCTTTGAGCGAATTGATGGAGGGGTTTCTGAGTGTACTGAGTTTATCAAATACAAAATGATAGGCACAACGTGGGAATGTTGTGGTGGTTTCGTGATTTCTAACAGTTATAAGGTTATGCCTTAGGAATATGCTAAGCCTGAGAGACTGATTTGAATAAAATTAGTCGTTTTTTTTCATTTATTTTTAAAAACTACATTTTGGAGTTGAGTAAAGTTATTCGATTTATAGGGTCTTTGTGAAATTGATGCCTGCTGGGATGGTCATGGCTCAGGATTGTCATGATATCTCCCTGGGAATGCGGGGAAATATGGTATTCAATCGTTTGCATTCCAAGTTATAAATTAGAAAAATTCTACGGTACTGCACAGTATATATACTGGAGATTAGTGTTATAGAAGTGAGTACAATGGTGAGAACTAATGTTAGAGAAGCAACAGAATGACCCTGTATATTTAGGTTCTCTTTTTGTGTCAAAGCTTGAACCTTGTCTGCGAGGGCATGAGTTGCTCAACCTGACATGTATATGCTAGTTTTCTGGGTTTAGTTTACATCCGAGTGGTCAAACTTAGTAGCTTTTTCCTGAAATAGACCAAGCCTTTATGGAAGTAAAGAGATCTATGCAATGCTATTCAATTTTTTTTCTTTCCAAAATTTAGAAAAGTAATGTAATTAATTTCATGTTGGAGAATGGTGGTTTTCTGTTTGACTGTTGCTAAAGAATTTTGTATAAGTAATCATTGTCTGTATTTTTAATAGATTACAAAACGTTAATTCTGCCAATCATCTTATCTATTACACACAAATCTGAACTGAAGATCACTAACAGAGATTTTATATGATAATCTCGACTTTCTACCTGTATTGTTTCAACTTTTATTTTACCAATTGTTGTTTGTATCCTATACAGTGAGGAAACAGTTCAAGATAAATACTATTTAAATTTGATATATATGCCCAACCATTACATGGCAAGTTAAGTGAAAACAAAATAAAAATGTAATTTTATCAAATAAAGAAGGAAAAGCCAGATGATTGACAAATTCCAGATGATTGACAAATTTATTATAGTAATATAATATGTAAATTAGATAGTGTAACCTCTACTGCTACTTTTCTCGCCATTTTCTGGTATAACTTTGTTTGCAGTTTTAACTATCATTCCTATGCTGTTATTGAGACAAGTATGATACTTAAGATTCATTGCTTTCATTGTTATGCCTCACTGAGTGAGTTATTATTACCTGAAGGCTTAATTAAGTTGATACTCCATGTTGCAGCACCTAATAGTAGGCACCGCCTCCTTCCTAGGTTTCTTTTCCTTTTATGAAAGATACTTCTGTATGGTCTAACAACAGATTTACTGTATAAAGAAGAAATTTTTTGTTTATCCATTCATGAGCAAAAAAGTAATGTGGTGCAAGATTAACTTTTTCTTTAAATGCAGCAAGAAAAGGAAAGAGCGATGGTTAATGAAATGGTGGCAAAGTTGACTAGTGCATGCTGGGACAAATGCATCACGAGTACACCTGGGAGTAAGTTCAGTTCTAGCGAATCTTCTTGTCTCACCAATTGTGCACAGCGTTACATGGACTTGAGCATCCTTATCATGAAACGGTTTCAGAATATGCAATGAAGATCAAGGGCCACTTAAGTGCTTTCTTAATTAATAGTTCATTTTCAAACTTCTATTTTGCTTGATCATCAATCTTACTGTTTACCAAATTTTGGAATTAATCTGCTTTTCTCGAGATTAATACATCAGGATATTCATTTTGCCTTTTGGCTTTTCTGAAATTAAAAAGAAAAAGAAAAGAAAACTTCATGATTATGATGAATAACTTCTAGCTTGTGTGACTGAAGGATGGATCTTAAAGGGTTTGCAATGCTATATTGTCAAGCAAGCAAAAGCAGTAAATTAACATATACGAGAAGTGTTAAATCCCTTTAACACCCCTAAAATATTGTTACATGTTCTCTAAATGCGAGGTGACAGTTAATGTATCCTGTGTTATCTAGGTTCTGTTATCATTTGGTTGTTGTCTTAATCGTGAATAAAAATTATATGATTCAAGCCTGTAAATTGTTACAAACTTATATACACTATTTACCGCACAATATTTTGGGTCAATTTTTTGAATGCTCAGTTGATATTGGGCGTGTAATTCGGTTGGAAATTCCATAGGCTCTCTATTGTTGGAAGAAATTTCTGAATCATTAACCTGCCATAATATCGTAATCGCTATTAATCATCCTATCAATTTAGCATAGTTCCTTTCTTCCCTTAAATCCTATTCTTAGTGCACCATGACTTGCAATTTTGTCAACTCCCCGTCCCCGGCAGAATAATCACTTGCAGCAACCGTGTGGGTTTGGCTACTTGTTTGTTTCCGAATTTTGACCCTACATCTGTGCCCTAATCTCGTAATATTGTAGCATAGAAATATGGAATCAGGCCATTGGAGGAGGCTATTTTACGAACTGGAAGGGAAGTCAAAGTGAAGGACTTACGTATCTGCTTAATGATCAGAGTAAATAACATTAGAAACAGTGATAATTACAACTAAAAGAGTATAAATGAAAACAATAATCTTATAGAAGTAAAGAAAAACTATTTCTGCCATCCAGGGACCGGGAGTATAAGTGGCAGAAGGGACCTTGAAGTCTGACTTCGGATGTCTGAGAAAGTTCCAAGGGCAACAGTTGGTCAGTTGTCCTTGCTAGTCTAGGATCCGCAGGCTGCTCTACACCATTACATATGCTGCGATCTAGGTTTTGAATATCTTCATTAGCACAAAAGGAAGTAGGTAAACCAGAACCAGCATAAACGGAATAAAAAAGGAATTAGAGAAAATTCTAATTAGGTGACATCACTCCCGAATAATCAATCACCAAATTGGAATTTTGTCAAAGAAATATCATTCAAGGAAAAAAAGAGGGGGGGGGGGGGGGGAAGCAAAAGT
>JASKGM010000008.1:575973-625071 GCA_034509205.1 Ceratonia siliqua
CCGCCCCCCCCCCCCCCCCCAAGCAAAAGTAAACCCGAAAAGCAAAATGTGCACATTCGAACGATCACTTTCCACAAATTCTATTTTTCTTCTTTTGATGTACACAAATTCGACTTTTGAAAGAATTAAGAGATCACCACATATTAAATCCACAAAAAAACTATCATATCATCAATAAAGCAGGGTTCAATCACGTTTCAAAATTCACAAAAAGACCAGCATTACTTCCCTGTCAACCCCAACCCAACTTTAATTCACCCTTTTTCTTTTTCTTCTGCCCTTTACCTCTTTTTCCTTTTAATTTACATCTTGCAAATTGTATGACACTATAGAGCCGCCTTTGTTGAGTTGCCACTACCAATAGTGCTCCGCTTTGATTCCCCAACTTCAGGTACCCTATCTAGAACTTACAAGAGTTGTGTCCCACTATCTGTTTCTTCTTTGCCAATTAGAGTGTCTAAGATATGAAGTATCTTGTCCCTCCCCGCCTTCCGTCGGAAGATTCCTGCTTAAATCCTGTGACATATCAGCCAATCCACTATCGTTGACAAGTCCCTCATCGTTGATAAATCCATCTTTATATTCACTTTCCTCATCACCAGTCTCTTCAAAAGCTGGCCTTCTCCCCAATTCCAAGTCACCGGTGGTTTTTCTCATTATACGGCTGACAGACCCAACACCCACGCTTTCAGATGGAGCTGATGTCTCCTTTGGAACCTTAGACCTGAAATTGTTCTTCGATGGAGGAATGCTAGAGCAGAATATTTCTTTAAAGTTCTCAAGTATCCCTTTGTTGTACGGGTTGATTTGTCGATCATACCGATATCTAAAATTTTCATAAGTAGACTACACAAACAACAAAAGGAATTATCATTAACATATCTGAGAAAATCAAACTAGAAATGCAAACATGAAATTCATAGTTGAAATATCATCACGTCATCATATTCAGCAGCCTACATCGTGAGATTTTGCTTCAAATGTAGAAAACAGCATATGGATGATTGGGAACACCAAGAATTACTAAAAAAATCACATCTAAGATATCAAGGGATGGGCATTCAAACCTGGTTTGTGCTGCTGAGATATGTATGGAAAACAGTGAGGCCACCAACAAACCAGACACAAATGAAAGTGCAGATTATTAGTGCAATGGAGGCAGGATTTTTGGTCATCGCTTTCCAAATTGATATCTCCTCACAATCCATGATCCTCTTGATGTAGACCCAGCAAAAGCCATGTACATATAAGCAAAGAATAGTCGCAGAGAGGACAAACATGTAGCAGAACCGGTAATTTCGCTGCAGTCAAGAGGCAAAAGAAAGTACTGGCTTAGCAACTTCATGATCATACTACTACAAGCACAACTGTTTATTAATTGTGGTCTGTCCTTGTGATTATGCCATTGTAAGTGATAGACACAACACAACATATTTCCTAAAGCTATGATAGGACATTCATGTCCCTCCTGCCATAGCAACTTCTATTTGTAGCGCATCCCATGTAATTTTCAGTGCTACTTATGCTTTCTGTCACAAGACTACAACATTTTTTAAGTCTTTTGCCTCAACATACCAAGATATCCACAAGTAGAATTTCGGATTGCCTTCATATCTATTTTTTAATAGTAGGTAATTGTATACATTTGAACACAGTATATTAAGAGATTGAATATCATGTTGAAATTGTTTGTTTTAGGATTTCTTAATGGGGGCAAGAAAACGTTTGATTTAATAGTCCACGGATTAGTAACATGAAAGACAGCAAAAAAAATTAAAAAAGAAAACACATAATTCGACCTTCTACATCAGAATAAGATGACAGAAATAGAATCTGAGAGTGTTCATTGAATACCATCACTTTGAAATTGGGGATATATGACACAATCTGAAGTAACGGCCATTACCAATCCAATACACTGACCCACCCAAGGGCAGTGATGATCAAATCGCTCCACGCAGTTATCACACACTGAACAATGAGAACATCGGGGAGGTCTATAGAGCAGGCAGGTATCACAGAATTTGATCTTCACAGTTATACCGTTAATAATCACATCCTTTGTTCGTGGCAAATTTGGTCGTGGAGTAAGTCCATTGTTGACTCTGGAATTCCCATCATAATCATCTAGCTCTGGAGGATAACCATTACGAGATATTATGCCAGGATCTCTTCCTGAAGTCAGTAGAAGGACAATCAGAACCTGGGAACACAATTTAAGACTTAAGAGTGCAGTGCTAAATTAACTTGAATAAAAAAAAAGTAATTTATTACCAATTTTGGAAATCGATATACGAAAGTATCATTTTCTGTTCACTTGGGTAAGGAAAAAATAAAATATTAAAACCAATGGTGCAGTAGAATTTTTGTATCAGTTGATGCACGAGAGTTACACATTGGTGATGATGCCTTTATTTAACAATAAAATGTTTCAGTATGATATCCAATACTCTAGGGTTTCTATTCCTTTATTCTGTGGGTTGGGATGAAAGCAATACGCAAGATCTTATACCCGAGTACTATATCAGAATCTACCAAATTTTGCGTCACTTCAAACTTCAAAGTGATCCTCCTTTCTCCCATTCCTTCTCCCTCCCTCCCTCTCCTCTCAAATCAACACCAAATTCTATATCTCCAACTAGCACTTGTGCGACAGCTTGATTTTTAACATAGAAAATTCACAAAGTTTATGGACGTGCGGGAATTTTAGCAGCATCCAGATATAATCTCTAACAATATTATTTACAGAAAGCATCAGAATTCAGAAGGCTATCCTTGATAATAGTTACCTAAATACTGCTGCACTTACAGTCTGAAAATGGAATGCTTTTCAAAACTATGAATGAGTTCTTACTGGCTTTTCACCATTCCTATGTAAAATTGTTTTAAAACTTTAATAGTAGCAATTGACTATACTCCAAAATAATATGTAACTAAGAACATGATTATTGTCATAATTACGGGAAAACTTTTCCCTAGTTTCATCATCAAAGCTACCCCAACACATGCAGCTATTGTGCAAGCAGGATAGAAATAGTCACTTATGTATAAAAGGCCATGGAATCCTCTAATAAAACATAATATTGGGGGATGAGAGCAATAATTGAGCATATTATAACAAATAATGGTGTGTCATGACTAAATCAGGCTAGGTCTTAGAAAATAACTTACAAACAGGGCGAGAACAATAACTATGACCATTACTGACAATCCCAAGTGATGAGGAAAATCATCTAACAGTTTTCTGGCTACAAAAGCACAGAAAACAGCAACAGGGGTAAGAATAAGGAATATCGTAGGAAATATAGATTTAGCATCAGGTCCAAATATGAGCCTCCCCTGAAGAAAAAATACCTGAAAAACAGAAAACGTATGGGTTCAGAACAGGAAGATGGCCAATATAACAGACCACAGTTTCAAAACGATAGAACAACTTGATCTTTGTGTAAAATAAATGAATTGATTTTTTATAGTATGTTCCTGTTATGCTCCCTGGAATATAAATCAATGTTTTCAAAACCGAGCAACGGAAGCTTCACATAACAAAAGCGTTCAATACCCTTATTCTATTTCAACATTGGTAGATCTTAATGAACTGAAAGTTTTATAGGGCAAATCCGCAAATGTAGAATATGGAACATGATTTTATACCATATCATTAGAGACAACCTGTACTGGCACTTTTCTTCCAGCCATATTATCCGTATATCCACCTATAAATATATTATGAAGAAGTGGAATGAATTAACTAAAAATCTAGCAGAATTTTATAAGTAAAATGATGAAATTTAACTACATACAGTTGATAATATAATATTAGATGTAATATAAGTCTCTTTAGTTCAAATAGTTATTATATCATCAATATATATCTTCTTTTTTCACATACCGAATACCCAAAATTTGTCTAATCATAGATGATTGTCCCATCTCTGTATCTGCAATTATAAATTGATATATACTAATGTTATATAATCTATATACTCTTCTTCTGTTTTTTTTTTTTTTTCATTTTGTTTTTCGTGGCAATCCAGAATACTTGTTATTTTTGTCCTCATTTTCATTCCAATTTAGTTGATGAGAACAGCGGAATGCTTACTAGCTACAGTGCTATTTTTTGACCAATCGTTAAGAATGGCACATCACAGAGGAGGAGATCAAAAACAGCTTCACGGACCTAGAAGGAGCAAAAATTAGTCAGGAACAGTGCATCTGTGCAAGCGCTGCATTGCTGCATTCTTAGCTAACTGAAGACCGACTATTGTCAAAGGATGCGGAACTCACAAAATGGCTGATAGCCACATACAATTGAACAAATTTCAAATTTTACGCACTGTTAAGGATAAACACCATCTTTGATAATATAATGGAGTTCGGCGTACTGCAATCTATTGGACAGTTTTAGATTAGTTTCTCTGTTTTGACAGATTTGTATTTTAAACCTTATCTTCAAATAGATGTAAATGATATCACATGTAACTTCTTATCTCTTGTAACTACACGATCGTATCATATGCGATCTTCTTTTCCTGATTTTCTGTAACAAGCTTCTGCTATTTATAGTTGAATAACACCCTCATCTCTGGTAGGTTTTTCCAGAGTTTCTTTCCAATTCTTTCACGCACAATCGACTAATTTTGTATATCTACATCTAGCAAGCGGAGGAGAAGAATCTACCCCTCAAACATCAACAGAAATATAGTTTCTTACAGCTAATGAGAACCCGGAGAATAGAAATCCTAAAATAATCGAAAACTTAGCATAAACTTTGAGGCAAATTACAGCCTTCGCTGCCCAATTATGCCCCACCTCCAAAAGAAAAAAAAATAATACAGGTACGATCACATTCGAATACTCCTTCTCCTTATCTAAGTATGGCATTGGCAGCAACAACAACATCCAAGTATCGAAGATAATATCAAATTGAACTCAGGTAGCAAAAAACCCAGATTGATCACTCAAAATTGATCTGCAGGCAGAGAGAGAGGACTGGGAAAAACTTTTCATTAAGTGGCATGAAGTGTGTAACTTACATTACTGCCTTTCCAGGTGCGGTAAGTTCTAACCAGCGAAGAAGCATTACTGTCTACGGCAGCGGCAGAGTCCAAAACCCCGGGCGCCGGTGGCGGAGGCTGCACTGCGCACATTGTCTCTGGGTGAAAATTGCAATGAATAATGCCAAAGAAGGGAAGAGAAGAGAAATGAAAAGAGAAGCGCCGGTCAACGGAGAGACTGCTTTTCCCTCTTACCTTTTTAATTATTATTTCATTTTAAGTAGTTATTGGGATAGCTTGTTTGACTTTGCTCAATTCTAAGAGTCCAGCCCCACCAATGACGTGGCAAGCAACGGCGGTATTGACGTCAATTACAAAATGTTACTCCGTATTTGAATTGTAATCTCTATCATTTGACTAACAATTAAAATGTTTGACTTTATTATTTGGATTGAAAATGTTTGACCCATTCATCAATTCTGATCGGTAAACTGTTAATCCTATTATCCTATGGGATGATACCAATAAATAAATTAAAATATATTCACATGATTCTCATATTTATAATCAAAACTAATTCAATACAAATCATAAATTAAAAAAATACTACTTAAATAATTTGTTCTATATATACCTCTTTGATTGTATTGGGGAATTAAACAAATATTTGTTATTATATTTTTCGTTTGTTTCCTTGTTGTTAGGCCTCACTCTCAGCAGGAAATCCAGAAAACGACGAAGGGGATAAACAAGTTGGCTTGGGCCTTAATAAAAACAGAAACACCATTCGGGCTTTGTCCTATTTTCCTGAAATGAAATGGTCCAACTTCAACATTCTCTTTCTGAAACACTACTGCAAAAGATAGAGAAGGTGGACTTTTCTAGTGTTATTTTGTCTCTGAAGCATCATTTAAAGAAAATATAATGTGGTGAATGTTGAGGAGTGGGTGAATTGAATGTATTTAAAGTTAGGCAGCTAAGATAGAGATGTAGTTGATGAATGAAAATGGCAAGACATGTTGAAGGGACCTGGTGGTTAATTAATTCCATATGACTGTGACTGTTAGAATCCTCCATATCCATTAAGCGGCGATCAGATCAATAAAAATATGTGACACGGCTTCCACCAATGGATTGCTTCGAGGGGAAGAGTTTGAGGAGATTGTTAATTGCCTTATCCTTCTTCCAAAGTAACCTTTATGTTCATACCAACCTCATTAATGAACACCCACTGTCAGGCATGCAATTGTAGCGATGGTACTAGAATTCCGTAAATGATGAGGTTCTAGAATTATCCAGTAGTTACTCATACCATTTACTACCTTAGCTTAGCTAGCAGACATTCTATACAGTTGATCTGAGAAAAATAGCAAAGCGGCATCATCTGAATGGCCCAAGTGTCTTCAAGTTTCGAAGGAGCTGTCTTCGTATGAGACATGAAATGGCAATGAAAAGCATCTCCATGGTTGACATTGGGATGAGGTTCATGTCAGTTTTCCCCAGCTTAGCTTGTCTGCTGGTAGGGCCCTTCCTCCCATCATTATGGAAACAGAGAGAAATCATGCTATTTCACAAAACCCCTCCCTCATTCCTCGATGCCAATATCTGCCCATACCCCAAATTATTAGCTCATCAATCATCACCTACCATCTCTTTCCTTGGCTGGGACACTCCCATGAGATCTTTGACACGACCCTTGAACAGGACAAATTTTTAATCAAAAACTGAAATTCCCTAACTCGATAAATCACATTCAAATATTTGGGGTAAAACAAGACACAAAACTTTCTGTATACACAAATTTTCAAACGTACTCCATCTATTAAAAACAAATATTTACTTTTGTTAGAAATAAGTTTTATTCAAAAATTAATTTACTTAATATGCTTATTTAGTTATTTGGTATATTATCAATTTCATTAATTATAATATCTTAAATGATTGAAGGCATTTTGATATATTTATATTTAATACACTTATTTAAGATAAAAAAATTGATCATAGAAAATTTTGATTTACAAAAAATTTATAAATCAAGTTTACTTAAAAAAATTTTCATCTAAGATATTTAAATCAAGGTGACATAAAATGACATCATTTTTTGTAATATCTTATATCATTCAATAAGTATAATAATTTTACATCCTATTATTTTTAATTTTATAGTAACTCGTATAAAATATCAACTATATATTTTATAATTTTTAATTATCATATTAAATATAAGAATCTAAAATATTATGATATTATGATATTTTATATTTTGATATCACATATTATAATATATAAGATGCTAATATACTTATTTATGATTTCTTAGGTATATATGGTGTTGATTAGTCCACATGCATGGTGTGTCCCATAGTTGATAATAATTTGAAGTGTTTTGGATTGATCATTTCTCTTTGGACAAATGTATTTATACATATCTAAATAATTCAGCTAAGCTGGCGAAGTGGGATTGATTCAGGAGAATGTGAAGGGTCGCGTTCTCATTAGCATTGAAGGTATGACATAGACTAGGGTTCCAGTGTTAGCTAGCAACGTTGAAATGGTCCCTCTTCATTTCAATCAATTAAGTCCTACTACGTACGCTGACTCCATCTTTTAGTAAATTCCAGCTCATTCCAGGTGTCCCTCTGTGTTCTTTGCCCTTCATGAGTTTGTCCCACACATTCAAAGAATTGAACCCCCATAAATCATCCAGCTTATATGTATAAAAAAAATCAATCAATCATAAATTTGTCAAGTGATGGAAATTCCATATGATTACACCTCTGCAATTTTCAACCACATGTTTTACTTAATTTCAACTTCAAAATTAATTTGGTCCTCAGCTCCCATACCCAATTAGACACCCTACCACTCTTTTCTCTTCTTCACTGCCATGTCAACCATATTAATCATTGAGTTCTTAGAGCCAATAGTCAAAACTTCCATGCATCTTAAATGATATAAATGGGTTAATGATCAAAATTTTACAATAATATTACTTAAATTTATTTTTATTTAATATTTAAGATAATGTCACAAAAATTAAAGATTGTTAAATAATCTCAATTATAGTAAAAATAATTGTATTAGATTAAATTATTCTTATTAAAATTAATTTAAACTCTTGTTGTTTCATTGAAAATAATAATAAATAAGAATAAAATTAAAAAATATCCCCTCCATTTCAAAATAATAGTTGTTTTATAAATTTTAATTTGTTTCAAATTATCTGTTATTTTATATTATCAATGAAGTATTAATTGTTATTTTTTTAATTTTATTTTTATTTATTATTATCTTATAGTAATAAGAGTTTAAGAGTAATTTAGTTTAATACAACTACTTTTCGTTATAATTGAAATTTTTTAATGCTTGTGTCATTACCTTAAATTTTAAATAAAATGAAACGGAATGACTAATAATTAATGTTTCATTAGTAAAATAAAATGATAAATAATTTAAAATAAACTAAATTTTTAAAATGACTATTATTTTAAAATGGATAAATTACAGTTTACAAAAGTTACTGAAATGTTGAGTTTCAGATGCAACAATTTGCGTATATAGAACCAATTTGACTCCTTTGAATCTAGCATCCAATTATAAGTCCAATTATATAAAAGTAGCCCATAAAAAAGCTCTCTATTGAACTCCTCGAACAACTAACACCGCTGATCATTTTCTTTCTATAATTACTCTTAAGAGTTTTGTATGTTTCTCTAACTTGGGATAAACTTCCACCGTACCAATCATAAGACACATTGAATTAATTGAAGTATCCATGCGAGAGAACCACCAAGGAGATCTATTTAAACACCACTAACATAGTAGTTTTTCAAGTAAGTTGATTCCTTTTACTACGCTGGCATTGTATCAAACCTTAATGATCATGATTAACTTGATCATCAAAACCTTCATTGTTCTTGCAGATCATTTCGTCACTTCCTTAAACACTAGTAGTCATTTTAGCTTTAACTATATATATATATATATATATGAAATTTGTATAAATAATATTACTCAAAAATTTAAATAGCTCATTATACAGTTAAAGCTTGAGATAATTATTCTATTAAAATATTTTTAAAAATACTGATGAGATTATAAAAAGATATCTTATAAAAAATTTTATTTTAATGTTTTAAATGATTTTATAAGTATTTCAAAATAAAATATGAAACAAAATTACTCTTAACCTTTTTGTACCGTTAACTTATATTAAAAAATGTAAAAGCTACGAGGATGTTTGAAGGTGTAATTTTAGTTATTTTTTGTGTGGGCAGCCGATAGCTAACTCCATGGAAAACATTTAACGTGAAAATGCAGACTGTTGATTAGACGGCGACTTGCTGCGATTGTGGCCGTAACTATCCTATAAAAAAAAACACACATTCTTTAGGAAATGGAGAAAACTTTAATCTTTGAAAAAGTGGTGAGAGAGTTAGTTCGACGATGAGAAAGGAAGCAGGAAGGAAGCCGAGGTGGTGCTACTGTAGCAATGGAGATTGTAAATCAATAATTGCCATCGGACTCTTAACACGCCACTTAATCATAAAGAAAGAAAATCACACGTGCTCGCATGCCAGCGACAATCACCTGACGCTCGTTGTCCCAAAATATCTCACTCCTAAACTTATTAAATTATTCTTACAATTGTGAAACGCAATTAATGCTAATCATAGGAGATAGCCAACCTAATGCTAAATTATTCGTATCATGGAGGGATAGACTTCATAAATCTTAAAACCTTATCTTTTTTCTTGTCATCTTCCATGCCCTTATATTCTATTACTCTAACCTACCACTCACATATCCAACCATACCTACTAAACAAAAACCCAAATAAAGATCTCTCACTTTTTCCTCTCCTTCGAGTTTTCTATTTCCTCAAACCCATGCCCTTCGTACTGTCGAACCAAGCCGCTGCTAAAGCAACTCAATTTTTATTACCAAAATGGTAGATACCTATAATTGTCATAAGATCAAAGGGTGACACTTGTTCATCCCTAGGACGACGTTGATTCCACTGTTCACGCGTGAGAGTCATAAGGCATACGAGATAGAGCGCAATAACCATATATGAAATTGAATCATCCACCAAACCCAACAAAATTATATATCTTAGTTTTACTTGGAAAGCATTAGTGCATTGGTCTAACCTCATTTTACACGTGTCTAGATTTGATCTACGGTTCATGGATCTTTGGGGAGCTAATAGGGTACTTTTTGGTAATAGTGGGAGTGGTTCGGCCACACGCATTTGGCGGCCGGTTTGTTCATCAAAGTACCCCGTAACGCCAAGGTGAAAGAAATTGAACTGAAGGGGAAGCAAATAATAGAGATAGGTCACGTGAGGGTGGGATGGGGGAAGGGAGCGTTTGGGAGTGGGAAAGCATTTTGGGCACGTAACACTAACACGTAGTAAGTGAAGGGGTGGGCCAATTAATTATTAATGTAGGACCAACTACTTACAACACTGTGTTGAGTTGGCAATTTCATTTGGGTGCATGGGATTTTTTTTTTTGTACAAGAGAGGAGTCCCTCCCCCAGAAAGCAACTTCTTGTAAAGCAATCATCACTTATTCATAGGTTCATACTGTCCATGCAATAGCATAGCATGGCTATCTGGCCCATGCATGTGCCTCTCTTCCCTATATATATGAGATCTCTCTACCGAGTTCTCTTCGTGACAAAGAGAGAGCTAGAGCTAATTAGCTTCCCTTCAAACCATCCTTCTCTCTCCCTTCAGTTCTCTAGGGAATTCTAAGACACACGCAAACAGAGAGAGAAAAAGTTCCTATTAGTTTGGCCATGGCTCACACTCCGTTAGTTTTCGTCTTTGGTGTTCTAGGTATATATATCTACACAGACAAACTCATTTGCATTTTCTTCTTCCCCATTTCTGAATCCTCTTTTTATTTTGACGGAATTAAGGTTTGGGAACATGAACTCATCATAATTTTCTTTCTGAATTAATCTTGTAGGTAACTTTGTTTCCTTCTTGTGCTTCCTAGCACCACTGTAAGTATATATATATATTCGTTCATAGGCTCGTTCATTTACGTATGTGGTATTTAGACACTAGCTAACCCAAGATCAAAATTGAAAACATGTAATTGCAGACCGACATTTTACAGAGTTTGTAAGAAGAAATCGACGGAAGGGTTTCAATCACTCCCATATGTGGCTGCACTGTTCAGTGCAATGCTTTGGATATTCTATGCGTATGTGAAGACAGGAGAAACCCTTCTTATCACCATCAATGCATTCGGTTGCGTGATAGAGACCATTTACCTTTCCATTTATATCACTTACTGCCCCAGGAAAGCTAGGGTGCGTATCTATTCGGTCACTTCCTCACTCTGTCATTAATATCAAGACTCATAATTGCCTTATATTAATATATGATTCATCGAACCTGCAGATGTTCACATTAAGGCTAATTCTCTTGTTGAACTTTGGGGGATTTTGCATTATTGTCCTCCTAACCCACTTACTAGCCAAAGGAGCTGGCCGTCTCAAGCTTCTTGGATGGATTTGCGTTGTCTTTTCTACCAGTGTTTTCGCAGCCCCTTTAAGCATTATTGTGAGTATTTTAATCTTACTTTGCTCTTAAATCTGGTTGATATTCAAATATAATTTACTGAACTTGGAAGCTGAATATATTTGGCTGTGTTTCAGAGAGTGGTTATTCGCACCAAGAGCGTAGAGTTCATGCCCTTTACTCTTTCCCTCCTCCTCACGCTAAGCGCAATTATGTGGCTCCTGTATGGAGTTTTCCTCAAGGACATCTATGTCACAGTAAGTTGTTCTGGAACCTTCTATTTTAATTGGTTTTTTGTCCTTTTACTTCGATATATAATCTAATACTTTCTTCTGTCTTGTTTTTGTTTTTCTCTGGACAGCTCCCGAACATAGTGGGTTTCTCGTTTGGGATTATGCAGATGGTGCTCTATGCAATGTACAGGAAAAACAAGCCTGTAAAAGATCAGAAGCTCCCAGAATACAAAGGAGATATTGAAAACAACGTCGCCACAACAGTGACTGAAGAGAAACAGGAAGTAGCACTTAGCTCTCAGCCAGGCGACATCGAGATCGGAAAGAAGAAGGATGAAAAGCAAGAAGATCAACCGGAGAAGAAGCAAGACCAAGTTGGTCATGACCAAATAGAGCAGAACAAGAACAAAAACAGAACAGGGGAAGGGTGCATTGAAGGGCAGAGGGAGAGTTGCGGAGTTTGATGAAAGACTAGTACTACGTACGCATGTCGTGCCTCCATTCTCCATAACTCTACCTATCTGTCACAGGATGCATTGAAGAGCAGAGACGGTGTGGATATAGAATCTCTATATACAGATATATGGCTCGATTTTCATTTAATTTTATGTTTAGTATAGTTTAATCTTGTTGCTAAAAGGGAAGTTGAGAGAAATTGTTCTTCCCATATTATGGTAATAGTTGTAAAAGCTTGTTCATAGCATCTATTGCAGGCAACGAGTTTGCATGAAGAAGAGATTCTGATATCTGATTATGTTTCCTGATTTCCGCCTTTGATCGAATAAAATTTTTTGTAGCATCGAAAGGGGTTGATGTCATAAATTACAATAACGATGTGGGAGGAAGGGACAAAATAGTTGAAAGGGACGGAGGCACTCAAATTAGCAATTCGCCGCAAATGTCTAATCAAGGAGAGCAAAATTATCGTATGTGTCTCTGTGAAAAGTAAGTGGAAAAGGAATAGGAAATTAGTTATAATTAAGCCGATCTTTCCCCCCACCCCTTGATTACAAGAGTCATTCGTCATACATATGTTTGGGTTTATCTCATGACAGGTGGCAATTTTTTCAGCACTACCAATAATTATTTAGAAGTGTATATATTATACAAGATTTAGTCACTAACGAATTTCAGGTACATAAGATATTTTTTTTACCTATGGCAGGCTAACACATACGTATTGTGTGGTACAAAAAGTGCGTAAGCAGATCTTAATTTGTTGATTGAAAGGCAACTAATCAAGGATCGTAATTGTGATCTTCCAAGATAGTGATCAAAGGACATGAACAAAATACTAAAGAGTAAGGGCGGTAGATATCCCCAGTTTGTGACTGCTGACTATATATATATAAGATTCATAAGTGAATATGATGACAAATCGAGTAAATATGTTTCATTATAATTAGATAGATTAGATTAATAATAAATAAATAAATATATAAACATGTTAGACTTAAATATTGTTAAAAAAGTGTATATGTTATGTTTATATTACTTATATATTTATTTATTATTGACTTAATTAATTAATTTATTTTATAAGAACCAGTACTGCTTAAGATTTTACAAAACTTCATACTTAATATATATTATAAATATAGTGAACAAAGTATTAAAAACTTTCAATTGCACTCATTTTTATGGTATCAAGCAGGAACAGATCCAGGGGAGGGCAGGGGCCTAGCCCCCATCTCTTATTTTTTGCTTGTTAATTTGTGATAACAATGGTAATAAGTAGAGAAACAATAAAATATTACCGTAATTTTTTTGTAAGTTCCTTTTGTTATTTGTTGGTCCATTATTTTTCTCTTAATCGAGGACCTACCAAAATTTTCTTACTTTCTTTCTTTCGTACATTTCAACTTCCCTTAGGTAATTTTTGAATCCATCCTTAGTGTCAAGAAAAATTCCTAAACCTAAAATAAGAAATTTTTTAATATAAATAATGGCACGAAAGTTTAAAACTAAGATGTCACACAATCCATTCAACCCTTACCACTATAAAAAGGAGCCCAATGTTCAAACTAAATAAATATTTAATTCAATAATAATACATATAATGTTGTAAAAATCCTAATGAGCCCCTTGCATCATCATTCATCATATAATTAAAGTTAAACCTGATCTTGTCTTCCACTTATCCATGGATTTGATCATGTTTTTGTCATAAAAATCCTGTCCCATTATATGTTATTACATAATGTACCATATGAAATTGCTTTTTCACATGATTCATATCCCAAATAGTGGGAAGATGCATGGACTCATTCACAAGCTAGCTAGCATCAAATATTAAATAAATGATTCCACTCATATAAAATATCATATCAGTTTCTTTTAAGTTAATTTAAAATAATCAAAGTGACGTACTTTTTCTAACTTTGGCGTCATGCAATAGTGTTGGAAAATGAAACACGACTAGGTTCTAATCTTGCGTAATATATACAGAAAAAGAATATCATTGTGTTCCCTTTTTCTTCAAAAGTTTTTCTGAGTCTATCCCAAGTTGCCTAGCTGTCCTCCCTCCATTGCATACTACCACATTCTGAATTTCCAAATCCGTATAGGATCCGACCCTATAAGTCAAAGTCGGGTTGAACCATGGAAATTTTCTGCCTAATTTCCATTTCTACCGTTAATGCTCCAGTAGTTCTTGTCTTATGTTCTACGTTGTAGGTTCCCGCTCTATGTTTGCCTCATCCTACAGTGAAATATTATATTTTAAAATTAAATTGTATTATTGAGAAGATTTTTAATTCAATTTTTGTTGTTAACAGATATTCATTCATTGGTATGCGTTCTTATGTGGAGATGTAAGAACCATTCTGTCTCTTAAATTTGTTTTTATAAAAAAATGGTGTTTCCAAATATCAAAATAATATTTTATAATCATACTGTAAGATTTTATACAATATGTACTAATATTAATGTTTTAACAGACGTACATATTAATTTATCTTTTAAATAAATTAATTATTCAAGAATTTAATACTAATTTAATTTATTGACTGATTTATACCTTAAATACATATATATTAATATTTTTTTTATTTCAAAATATTTGACATTAAAAGTAATGACTCAAAAATTAAAAAAATTTAATTGTAGTAAAAAATAATTGTATTAAACTAAATTATTATTATAAAATCAGTTTAAACTCTTATTAATTACTACATTGAAGATAACAATAAATAAAAATTAAAAATTAAAAAAAATAATTAATATTTCATTGATAATGTAAAATAACAGATAATTTAAAATAATTAAAATTTCTAAAACGACTATTATTTTGAAACGGAAATAGAT
The DNA here is from genome assembly GCA_034509205.1 of Ceratonia siliqua. Lineage (NCBI taxonomy): Eukaryota > Viridiplantae > Streptophyta > Magnoliopsida > Fabales > Fabaceae > Ceratonia > Ceratonia siliqua. Next base: position 591,045 of record JASKGM010000008.1, read on the forward strand.
GGAGTATATATATATTTTAAGGTATTTAAAAGAAAATTTATATACATGTAATAACCTGTTAAATTGATAATATTATTAATTATGGGATGGATCTGAATATAAAAATAACTTATGAAAGAATCAAATAGATATATTATAGGTACCATAAAATTGTAAGCTTTTTGTTTCTTCTATTTTGTCTGTTTACTTTTTCTTTGAATGGGAAGGGGTTAAACTAACTAGATAACCTGGTATTTGTAACTTTATCAGAATACAAAATTGGTAATGTGGATACGAAATTGGGATGGTGGGCAAGATGCACTTTCTTCAATAATGGAATTGAAGAATGATATTAGAGAATTCACGCGAGCATGCATCACGTGACGCTAATACCACAAACAAAGAATAATTAAATTAATTAAAGTAGAGCCAGGATTTGAGGATTGAGAATTGAGAGTATGGAGCGTTGCTTCTTCTGGGTCAAACAAGGAAAGAGGTTTCTTGTTTGGGTAAAACAGCATATTCTTCAAGGTGATGCTGAGCTTGAATATCCGCCGTTCATTTTCTCCTTTATGCCAAATGAGTTAAGATCTGAACCACCAAATGCGATTACACATCAAAAAGGCTTTTCCCTAGTGCGATTCTGAATTTACGAAGAATATCTCTGAGACTTGTGTGGAATCCTGCAAAAAGATTGGGCAAGTGGGTTCAAGTCTCTATATAGTGTAATCTCATCCAGTGCATTACAGTGCACAATGACAAATTTGGTTTTGCTAGTATTCTCAGGATATATCTCTCTATATAATTTGAACTTTGGTTCGACTTGGCCCATGGTACGTAGTTGAACCAAAAACCTTTTCTCACTAACCCAACTAATTGGAAATGGATAACCAAAGTGGAGGGACCAGCCAATTATAAACGAATATATATATATGCATTTTTTTCATAAATCAGTAGTACTTTAAATAAATAATGCTTATTCTATTTGGGATTAGGCTTCTCATTTCAAGTTAAGTATTGATTCTAAGCAAAGGAAATTAGATGTTGAGCATATCAAACATTAAAATAATTAGATGGTGGAAGCTACATCATTCCCAATATATTTTAAACCTTTTCAATAGCTAATTAATTAAGAAAATTAAGAATTTTGATAAAAGAGTGGGAAATTGATTTGGCTATGGACGAGGGTAGGGGCTAACCAGGGTTGAAAAGTAAGTAAAAAAGTGCCAAAGATGGTGATATTGGGTTACCAGCTAGCGTAAAATTTTATAGAGTCAGAGGAGGGGAGTTAAGTTTGTTCTAGTGATTCCACAATCCACCCCATTGGAACTGAAAGTATGAGTTGTAAGGCTTAAAACCACTTGGTGGGTGACACATCAGAAAGGAGGCCGGTGGGACCACAGGAATTTTGTGTATGTACTAGTAATAGTACTAACTAACACGAGTTACCTCGCAAGAGGGCGCCTCTGTTTGAGAGATATGAACCAAATAAGGTTATAGAGAGGGCAATAGGGTAAGAAAGGGTGTTTGGATTGTGTTAAAGTAACGTTTGGAGGAACAACTGGAAAGTAATATAAAGCTATATTGATGCTTCACATTCTTGCTTGCAACTTGACTTAGCTCACCACCTTTTTGCGCATTATAAATACCATACACCCCTTTGCATATCGACTCGTGGGATACAGAAGCAGATGAGAATAGCCTAACCCTTCACTTAGAGAATATCACTTGCCATCCCTTGATCTAGAGATCGAGTGAGTCACAGAAAGAGGGAGAGACCATTCCAACAGTACTTACTTCAAGACATGGCCATTCGCCCGGAGACATTGGCTTTTGCTTTCGGCCTCTTAGGTATAGAACATATATACTAGCTATATATAGTTTAATGTTTTTCATTAGCTAGCGTTAGGTATTCATCAATTTCATTCAGTTCTATATCCATCACATCCTCTTATTTATCATCTACTTATCCTTCTTTTTCGTCTAGCCATTCTAGCTGGTTTAAGTATACAACTTCTAATTATTAACATCGTAAATACCCAAGTCATCAGCTTTTCACTACTTACATGGTACTGTGGAACCTTGTATAGCATGTTGATTGCATGGCTTTTTATACTACTTTCAAAGGATGCCAAATTAATGCAGGGGAGCAATATTATATATAATTTAATCACAGTGTTCCTGACTTACTAGAAAAGAAATAAAATTTGTGGTTAGAGATCCGTTATCCAGTTATCCAGAAGTACTGATGTTTCTCGTTTGTCTTTTTATTGTTAATTATTGTAGGCAACGTCATCTCCTTTATGGTGTTCCTTGCTCCAACGTAAGTGATATTTCTGCACCATGTACTCCATGTAATTATGAATGAACAGCATGCACCTCACAGTATTATATTATAACAGCTATTGGATTATAAAATTACTAAATATACTGCTGATTGTACTTGCAGGCCAACTTTTTACCTTATCTACAAGAAGAAATCTACTGAAGGATTTCAGTCATTTCCTTATGTTGTTGCACTGTTCAGTTGTATGCTTTGGATATACTACGCACTCGTCAAGAACGACACTACCCTCCTTCTCATCACCATTAACACTTTTGGAATTGTGGTAGAATTAATCTACCTTGCCATATTCCTAATTTATGCCTCAAAGAAGCTTAGGGTATTCATCCAAAATCCCATTAACTTAATCTCATGCCCTCATGAGTCATGCCTTTTATTCTTATTATTCTAACTTGTTTCTTTTTCTTTGGTCATCACAGCTTTCCACTATTAAGCTTCTTCTCTTGCTCAATGTGTTTGGGTTCGGAGCCATGCTTCTGTCCACTCTCTACCTCTCACACGGAGCAAAACGTCTTGCTATTATAGGATGGATTTGCCTCGTTTTCAATATAAGCGTTTTCGCTGCTCCTCTCTTCATTATGGTGAGAGGAACTTTCATTTTCAATCCTTTGCAGTTTTATTTATTTTTGCAAGAATTAATTCTTAATTAAATTGTTATACATGCAGAGAAAAATTATAAAGACGAAAAGCGTGGAATACATGCCGTTTACTTTGTCCATGTTTTTAACTGCAAACGCTGTGATGTGGTTCTTTTATGGCCTTTTCCTCAAGGACTATTACATTGCTGTAAGTTAATTACTCTTTTGAGTTTTGAGCATATATATTCATAATTTAACACCCTTTTTAACTTTTCTTATTTCTTTTTTTGGGTATAGAGCACTTTCAACTTTTCTCATTTTGCTTTATATGGGACAATACAAGCCAAGTTATGGCGAAATTAAATGTGCGCAAGCTCCATTTGTATTGAGACCCAATAAATTATAATGAAATTTGAAGTGCTATACATGGGTCCCATATTCTACATTATTATATAGAAAAAGCTTTATAAAACAATATTAATTATTTGATGCTAATTAATGTTTTCATATTTGGGTTTGAATGGATAATGCAGCTGCCAAACACGCTTGGGTTCCTGTTCGGCATAGTTCAGATGGTGATTTATTTGATTTACAGAAACGCCACGCCAGTGGTTATAGAGGACCCAGTGAAGGCTCAAGAACTATCTGGCCATATCATTGACGTTGTGAAGCTGAGCACAATGGTCCCCTCAGAGACAGCAGAGGAAGCGACTGCAAGAGAACAGACAGAAGAAACTAAACAGAAGAACGTGAACTCTGCAGCAGGAAAAGCTTGAACCACCAATGGGAATGTAAAGGAAGAGGTCCAAATGAACCTAAAATGAATATCATGCAAAAGCAAAAACAGTACGTAGTCTGCTATAAGGGTTTGGTTTATAATGTAAAGGTGTGGATTTGCCTGTATAGCCGTATTGTCAGGCAGTCAATTATTAACACTATGAAACCGTTAGTGTCTTTTGGCCTCCTCCATCACTGTCATATGTAGTACGTAGTAATATTATATTATATTCTCCGTGTATCCTCAGTCAAATTACCCATTTGTCTTTCTTTCTATACGTAAACCTTTGTAATGGCAATTATTTTAGTAATTTTCAAATCTATAACTTGGCTTCTAAATCTATTATTGTGCACTTTACTTTGTTTAGCTGTCACTATAGTTAATCATCATTATCCTTAATTACTCTTCATAATTTTATATTAATATAAAGAGGTGTGGGGTTTTTAGATGTCATGGACAAGGGGGCAGATAACTGATAAAGGCCCCATAAAAAGTAAAAGTTTATCTTCATGACGGCATCGGTACAACTTGGTGACAAAAAACCCCGACATTATGGTAATAGGATACTAATCTGGTCTGATTCCATTCCATTCATCAAAAGTGAAAGTGAGCAACATCCTTGTAAATATATATGCTGTGCCATATTGTCTTTTTAGTCATTGTTTCATATTCAATGATGGTACATTAATAAATTGTTTATATATCAATCGCTAGCTACTCCATTAATTATATTTATAAAGTTAATAAATTAATTCATATTTTAAATCAAATAATATCGTACGTGACCAACATGGAAACCCCTTTAAAATATTTACATGCCAATAATTGGAATTACGAACCTGCGGATAATTAAAACGCCAAATCTATGATTGACTCTTAATTAACATTTACGGTACTGTGCTCAAAATATCAACTTGAGATATAATATATTAGTATTATATAGGACAAAGTCAAAACAGGGAAAAGTGCACAATAAAACATAAAGTGAACCCACTTGTCCTGCCCTTTTTTCCCCCCTTTATTTCAAGTTTTCAACTCTTTTTTTTCCCTCTGTTTGGTCTCAACAGTCAAGTTGGTTCTATCTGAAAATATAGTAGCTATTCCGAATAGTGAATTTAGTGTTTGAGCTGCTGGGTTACGTCCATGCACATCCATGCGACCAAAACAGTACTGATATTTCACATTTGGTTCTGATATTTTGTTATCATGGTATCAAATGAATGGTACCAATTAATGGCCCACCACATCATGATTAGTGGTAGCTATCGTCCTGTATGCAAGGTAGGCATAGAGCAGGGGAAAAAAAGGACAGACAAAGTTTTGATTTGAATTTTATTTTTTTGTGTATAATCAAATCTCCCTCAAAAAGTGATAACCTTTTAGTATGTGTTGTAAATTTGCATATCAACAGTAGTAGTGCTTTTAATCAGATTCATAGATGTCATGTAGCGAAGAAGTGAAATGACGAAGGGCTCGGTTCCAAATGGCGGCCAAATGAACTAGCTAAGCCACTAACTAAACGTGAAATGAGATGGGCCAGAGAGAGGAAGAAGATAATGGCAGCAAGGGATGACTCACCTCTGAAGATAAGCATTCGAAGGCTTTACGCAAATGTGTGAGCCAAAGCTTACCCTAAAAAGTTGGCCTGTGATTGCGTTGAAAGATAACCATGGCCATGCACAGTACATGGTTGGGTGATAAGGGTGATGTAATAAACCACTTGTTAAAAGGGCCTCAAACCCCATTACAGTACTTGTCAACCATCAAAACCCTGTCTTGTTCTATTGCTTTATCAGTTTTATTATCATTTATCAAATGCATGGGGATGGCCAAATTATGGCAATACAGCTTGAGATATGATTCCATTTTTTGCTTTTTCAAGCCTTTTTAGTGGCTAACCTGAAGCCTAGCTCCCAATGATTGCCTCATAATGGTGTCCTAGATATATATGATTTTGGGTTCTTGATGATTTTGATTTATCAGTGACTGCCTCTATACCATGTGTCGTGCATAAACTTTTCTGGAGGGGCCTTGCTTACCTCATGCTTTAATTCAATCATATCTTATTCATTCCTACCTTTTTTGTCTGCTTTCTCTTTTCTTTTCCCTCAGTTTAGTTATATAGTGCCGGAAAATTCATCTCTTATGCCTATTTCATATTCACTCCTATCATTTTGTGACGTATGACCAATCACGCATATATTTTTTCCTATTTTTCTTTTTGGTTTTGCTTGGCCTTAATTAAATCAAGGATAAGAAGATATGTTCGTGATTTTTATTGGCCTTCAATTTATCTTCAACATCTTCATAAAATACTGCATATTTTGCTTAGTAGGGGAAAATATGCTGATGTTGGTCCTTTATGACTAGATCCTCAGTAATTTTATTTTGTTAGAGGTATTCGAGTGATATGATTATTGCTTTAAAATTTTGTCTAAAGGATGATTGATCTTGAGTTTTACTCAATTTTAGAGAAAGTCAAAGAGAAATGAGTAAATCAACGGTACTCTAGTTATTATTATTAGATGCAAAACTATCGAATGATTATCCATAAACTACTGGAGTTTCTCAAACGGATTGTTGGGTACTAGTAATAATTGATTTTCTTATTAAAATTAAGTTATTCAACTTCATTTTGAAATTTTGTACAAAGATTTAATCTAACAATTTTAATTGATAAACTAACTCAATAAAAGTAACTACGTACATACATTAGAGTAAGGCCTATTAAAAAGTTAGCTAATATATATAGTTGCCTTTTATATATATATATATCAACATAGATATTACAAAATATTAATAGACTAAATTTATACAAAAATTTCTATCTACACCGAAAATAAAACACTTACAAAGAAATTACCTTCTATTTACAGAGGTTTTCACAGAGTTGATAAATTGTAATGATATTTATTACATGTTTAAGTTGATTGTACAAATTATTAGTTTTATGGGTATTTCCATTTATTGAATATATTAATAGACAGAAAGATAACAACCACCAATTTAAACACACCACTCAAACTCTATTTTGGTAGATGGTCCAGTCTCCAGAGCCTTTCTTTCTTTCTTTCTTTCTTTCTTTTCTTCTTTGGAAGATGGTCCAGACTTCAGAGTCTCCATAGCTGTGAGAAGTTAGAACATACATCCGTTACCTTAATGAACTTCGCTTCTATGTTGACCCAGAAAAGAAAAAAGAGCCTTTGCTTCCATATTGACCTAACTTCCATCTTTTACCCGTTACTGGTGTGTAACACGTGCTGTGCACGCAGTCGGATTATATTTTTTGGCCAGTGCCATGCAAAGTAACTAATATAGCAGATGTTTATTGTTTAGTATGCTGATAATTTCTATATTTGATATTTTGGATATATGGGATATCAAGATATTTAAGACTCAGTTTAGTGACAATTAAAATGTGAGATCACCCTTACATATTAAATGATATTAAATATTTTAAATAACAATATATTAAATATAAATATCTTGAATGTCTCCTGTTATTTAAGATATAATCACAAAAATAACTGACTCAATTATGCACACTGCTATATCTATACTGATCCAAGTGACATATGCACATTGAAAACATGTAATCAGTAATACAAAGTTCAAATTCAAAGCGTTCACATTTAATCATTATTATATATGCACATAGAAAACATGTAGCCCAGTGAAGTTAAATCCTAATAATCTTCAAATAGAAAACAACTCTCTGTAAGTATAAAGGGTACAATGACCATTCTTGTCCAGTGTCCCGGGATAAATGGCCAACAATATCAGAAAACCCGTGTACTGAACCTGCAGGTCCAGAGATCAATGGAAAACTGCCATGATATAATGCCTTGTGATGAACCAGTCATTTATACAAATCTGGAGGGTTTGAAGGTTTATTACAGCACTGTTATATATCTGTTTGAAGGGTATCCGTGTTTAGCGAGTTTTGCTCAATCAGGATATGGGCATGCATAGGTCCATCCTGGTCCACATAACCCTATACAATGTAGCCAATAAACCTTCTTCATGGACATAATATCTGCAATCACAAAATCAACAGACATGCAAATTTGGTGATGGCTGTCTGAGATTTTATAATCACAAGGGACTGTCAGAAATGAATCCTCAGAATCTCAAGAGCAAGCTTTTGGATGGTTGCTAAAACCAAATCACAAAATCACAATAAGCTTCCACACACCACAAAATGTAAAATATGACACGTGCATATTTTAACCAATTATCTCATAATGCCCAATATGGTTTTACCAAACAGACATTAAATAGTTATTTGAATCAACAGAGGCATCAACAACATCATTGTATTGATGCAGAGAGAGCTATCTCATACAAAAATTGGCCATAAGAAATATCAGAGGTGAATTACAACAATCTGCAACTTTAAGCATGTAATTCTTTTTGGGTGGACAATAAAATTGAAGAGGAACATAGGTTGCTTTCTAGGGTAAGAGGGCACCACAATTAGTGGATGCCTACTAAGAAGTGATCATCAGCAAGAATCAAACTAAAGACCCATTGTTCGACTTATTTCGATTTTACCAATTGAACCAACCCTTGTTGGCAACTTTAAGCATGTAATTTGTTAGGCATGGGAGGTAAATCACATTAGTTTGATCACAATAGACACACTGCGAAACACTGATCTCATTTATACTACAAGATAGGGATCACGCCCAAAAGAAGCTAACTACACAAAGACAAGGAAAGGACACGCCTGTAACTAGCACGATGCTTATTATATACTATAGACAACAACGTATATAGATAAAACATACCACAGACAATCTGGCAAAAGCCTTTACTACAAGAGATATCTACTTACTTTCATTAAAAGTTAAAATATAGCCATTCATCCTGGACAATTCACAATACAAAAGAGAAGCAAATATTTTTCTCACATTCTGAGAATCTAAGATGTTTCTTATCCTTTGGAAGCCAAATTCAGACAGTTGGTATGATACAAACATGGCAAGTATAACTCACCCCAAAAGCTAGCTCATGGGGGAGGGTGCTTGCCATGCTTATATACCCCCCACCAAGTGCCCATACACCCGATGTGGGGCTTGCCCATACAACTCATGGCACACAACAATCCCGGCCACTTAAGAACCGATACCCGCATCGGTGGTGCCCATACACCAGGTGGTGACTTCGCGGATCCCGCATCGGGTAGCAGCCCTCCCACCACACCGGCGCCCAAGGACCGAAACGGCTCTGATACCATTTGATACAAACATAGCAAGTAGAACTCACCCCAAAAGCTAGCTCATGGGGGAGGGTGCTTGCCATGCTTATATACCTCCCACCAAGTGCCCATACACCCGATGTGGGGCTTGCCCATACAACTCATGGCACACAACATGGTACAAATGGAATCAATGCTAAAATCTTCATCAGATTCTTCACATTGATTGATCACTTTTTAATTGAATAATAAATTGATGTCAGAGAAGCATATGATATGATAGCAGATCTATCAGGTCCGGATCCTTTACTAGATTGATTAACAGTTTCATCTGAGGTACAGCATATCATTGGCTATTGGATGTCCCAACACTGTAAATGATCACGTACCTACACCAGAAGTGATCATTTAAGCATGAGAAAGTTCAATTAATAGTTCATTAGCACCAATAATAAGTAACAACGAACCAACAATAATGATAACAATGATAATGGTAATGGTAAGTTGAATAAAAGTAAAAACGGTGCAGGATGCCTTTGGTCCTTAAAATTATTGACTTATGATTTTCATTTTACTGTCAATTTTATGCCATTTCCTTTCTTGCATCTTTATCTTTTTTCTATCAGTTGTTTGACTGGAAGTCTGGCAACCATGTTGCCTACAAAACTATATATACCTACACAAGGACACCATGACTGGCACAGGGCCTAAACCAGAATGTACGTAAACTGTCAGTGACCTGGTAATTGTGACACATTACGGAAGAGTCAACTGATTCGGTTGAGTATAGGTCACATTAGATTTAGATCCATGTACAGGCAGAAGCTCAATTATTGTGACACATTGAAGACATTAGAGACTTATTAATGAAACTACAACAACAATAAGAATGCTATAAAAATCATAAGTATGTTTTACACCAGAGAGAAAAAGAAAATGAAAAAAAAAAATGCAATAAAAAATAGTATTGGTCCACATTGGCCTGTGAATTCTTACTTGAGGAGTTCAGCCAGTGGTTGGTTCAAATAAAACCATACCATAAGGACCATTAGATTGGAACTAATCCAAGTAGATTTTGTAGGGTCCGCCTTCCCCATTGCAGAGAATCTGATCTGCAAGAACAAATTTCTTCAGTTTAATTGCACTTTTAGTCTCTCTAATAAACTCAGAAAGTAATTCAAGGCCTGTTTGGAACGATTTTTGTTTTATTGTTTTTTAAAATAATTTTTAAAAACAACTATAAAAAATAGTTTTATAGAACAAAAAAACCAAAAACTTGTTTGGAAAAAAATATTTTTCATCAGTTGTTTTTTATGTTTTTTAATAAAAGAGGACAAAAACAAGCCAAAACACAAAAGTTGTTTTCTATCTTTTGTTTTCTAGTCATTGTTTTCGGAAATAGTTTTTAAAAACAACTTATCAAAACACCTTTCCAAACATATTTTTTTGTTTTCATAAAACAAAAAAACAGATTTATAAATGCATTCCAAACAAGGCCTAAGTCCCCATAAATTTTGTCTCTCTAGTTTACTTGTTAGAGCAATTTAACCCTCTAGTTTCAATTAAAGCAATCTTGCTCCTCTAATTATTTGAAAAAGAAAAGTAATTGAAGACAATTTTATTTTGCTTCTCTAATTATTATTTTTAATTGCATCAATTTAATAAACAAAGAAATAAATTGTTTAATGACTACTAGAAGGACTAAATTGCTCTAATGAGCAAATTAGAGGAACCATATTGCTCAAATTTAAACTAGAGGGGAGGGACTAAATTGCTTTATTAAGAAAATTAGAATGACTAAAAATGCAATTAAGTCAATTTTTATTCAGAATGGTCACTTGAGATCAACTTGCTGTCCCTCGACTCCCTTCATCACTAGGAAGGACTTAACACATCAACTTCAATTTTCTTCTATAGACATTTTAGCACAAGGATAACCATGGTTATCACCTATCACTTCTCATATGCCCCTCAAATATCTAAAAACCTTTTAGCAATGACTATGGACATATGGTTGAATTAAAGTCCCTCTTTTAACCTAATTATAAGTCAAATTAGGAAAGGATATCTAGGACAAAAAGAAAGATGCCACCTGAAACTTGGTCTATTGCTGTTATAAAAAATAAAAAAGACAGGTCAGATTGTTAATAATTAACCACAAAGGCTGAAATATTATAAATGCATTTTTATTTTGTAAGTATTATAAATTTACATTTACCCACTCCTGTCTTGTATTGAAACTTTCAAAAAATGAAAAACCTTAATTCTGTAACGATTAACAATATACCATAGAACAAAAGGCCTCACCTTTGCTGTGCTATTTCCTTATAGAGCATTATAGATTATATTGGCATAAACAACTTGCTGAAGATAAAAGCGAAACTTTGTCAAATGGGGAACGATATTAAGTGATAGCAGCACTTAATCATTAATTGCTCAAATCAATATGTAAAAAAAAAACGACTGACATAAAGATGACCCAGGGACTGGCCAATAGATAAAAATAAACAAACCTAACGAAAATATGTTACATGATATGCTTGCAGGCATTAGGTATTCAACATAATATTAAGAATGTGCATATATAACATAATCTAACCAGCTTCAATCTGTGACAATCACATTCTAATTTATAATGCATGAAAAGAAAAAACAAAATCTATATGCAGAAATATAAATGTTAAATCAATCATAAACAATTCTGTCTCCAAGTTGTAAGTTCATTAAGATATTGATGACATGATATAGAAATTTGATTTTTCGTTGTTTACTTCATTTCATTTTTTTCCCTTCCAAGTTCCAATACTATACAGACTAGCAATGGGAAACGTAGGTTACATTTCAAAGGCATTCTATAAAATTCATAACATAAATGATAAAACTTAATGCGACACAATCTTAATTGCAACTTATACGAATAGCGGCGGATCCACGTTTAATTGAGGAAAAAGTATTGTGCGACGGTCGCACATGCAACCGTCTCTAATACATGGGGCGTGGGCCCCACTCCGGTCGCATGCGACCGTCGTACTAAAATTTTACTCTTTTAATTGCCCCCACAAGATAGATTTTTTCAATGAATATATGCGAAAATATTTTTTTGTTCCCATAAAAATTTGGAAGCTGTCCTCACATAATTTATCATTTATACCTATTTATAATATTTTCTTTTGGTAAAAATATTTTTGTCTACTTCTTGCCCCACTATTTAAAATTTTGGATCCGCCACTAGATATGAGTCACTTCCATTGTCATCATTTTTTTGAATAGAAGTTCCATTTTCATTATTCAAAACTATCTAGGATCCTGCACAAAATATCCATATTTTCAACCCTAGCTAGAAAACAGATTCTAGCACGTCTTTTCCAATCATGTATAAACTTCAAATGTTATGAATGTCAACAAGAACCATATCTAGCAACTGAATTCAAGAAAAATAATATACATTTAAATATAAAATGTAATGATAAGTTATTCATTCACGCATGACTGCTATTACTATAGACATGAGAAAATAAATAATATTCATATTAAATTCCTAGTGCAAAATCAAGTGCTGTCTCACATATATCACATATTTTCTATTTTTAAGTGCAATATTTCAGTGTCAATATTTTCGTCAAGCACACAATAGAACCTTCTTTATCCAGTCAGAACTGTTACTTCATTAGAAATATTCAAATTTAAAATGCCACCCAGTCATCCATTATTCCAGCTAGCTCAAAGGTTTATGCACAATGAAGTCATTTTTCTCATCAGAGATTCCATTTAAAACCAAATAAAAAACTCACCTGCTGCCTAAAGATGTCAGCTTTTAATTTGGAGCATTTCTGGCCAAGATAAGAAGTCCTGAGACAAGACGATCCAGTCAATGAACTGCTGACATGATCATGTCAAAGGAAAATGCGTACACAAATTTGATAAACTTTAAAGGAGATGGGTATGCAGGCAAACAATTTAAGTTGAAGAAGGCCATCTTATATGCCAATTTGAAAACAAAAACCTTATTAGATATAGCATCCATTGTTTATTACAATTACAATTTACAGTTACATCATTTACTTCCAGGAAGATTTGTTGGATAGGAAATAGAGGTGCCAACCCATGCTCAGCTTGAAGGAAGCCGACAACAGTGTTATTATGATATTGATCACATGGATGCACCAAAGTAACAGGCAACAGGTAAAATTGACAGCTTTATCATGTGTAAAAGACAAAGTATACTAGCATCAAGAAGTCCCTGTCAGTCTTCTACTTTACTTAGGTAGGTAATAGGAAATCCATGTAGGATTTCAGGACTTCCTTTTGTAGAGTAAAGGAAAAAATTGGAATGAAATAAAAGCAACATCATGTTAATCACATTGAGTTAAACTCTTAGAATCAAATAATAGGTAAATGATTCCGGTCTTCCAAAGATATTTTAGTAATTGAAAATCCAATACGTGTATACCATGACATGGACAAAACTAATGATCAAGTAGCTTGGAACAAACCCTGCATATACATATAATACATGCAGACGAACACACACACACACCAGAGTCCCCACAAAGAAGTCACAAAATGTTCTGAGATGGTGATTCTTGTCTATCTTTGATAGTACAAAGAGCAATAGCATAGATTGTAACAGAAGGATTCTACAGCATAATCTAAGCTAAACATATGCTAGGATCAAACTAAATATTATGCCAAAGTAGGTTCTGCATAGATATATGCTGCTAAATGTCCATAATAGAAGGCCCAGAAACTATACGTTCCACAAGTAGAGGGGGAAAGTCATTCGATTATAATGAATCTCCTAATGAAAAACAAAGGTAATGGAACAGCTGAAAGAGAGAGGGGGCTAGAAGATATCTAGAGGCATTTGATGTTGTACTCAGAGCTACTATTAACAAAGTAAAAGGAATTAAAAGTCAATCCCTTTCTGTCTTGCGATAACTAGTGCTGGTGAGTGAAACCATAGGATGACGGTCATTCATTCCAGTTATATTTTACATAAAACAACAGTCATATAACAAGGGCACGACTCTAACTACTGCTTACTTACAGGGACGGATGCTGGCTCACCAACAGTTACCGCATCTGGTTCTTTTTGAACGATAGTAATGTCCCGAGCCAGCAAAGATGGTTCATGGTCGTGCCTACAACGTTTGTGACATCAGTTTCAAATTCTGTCAGTTCCTTACAGGCAGAGCATCAAGCACAACAAACCTGTTAAAGAAATGGCTTACCATTTGAGAAAGTTTAACTATGTACGAAACCCGCACCATCTCACCATCTCATATTACACTGCACTAATCTACAATGTTCAAAATGAACAATGAATCAATTAACTTAGACTCTTGCATAACTTATTCATTGAGTAAATTCAAGAACGTTCAGTCAAATTTCCATTCACTTGACTTTGCATGGATGCTGTTAAGCCAAATAAACAGTTGATTATATACTAACACAGGAATTTGGATTAAATAATAATGGGTAGGCATGATTATTACATAATATTCATAAGGTCGACCCTTAAACTCTTCAGCGAACAAATCTACGATGGTTTTTCCTGCCCACCGATTTGTAACCTGCCCTCAAGCAATTATGCATCCTCACGGTATAATCAGGGTTTACATGATGTTATATATCGCACACCCTGGGAGCAATGAAAGATGGAAAAGATACAAAAATAACTAACGTTACCGTTATAAACCTGTGAAATTTCTGCGACATTGAAGTTACCGTTTGGAAAGATGTAGTCTTGATGCTCGGGGATTTGCTGGGTTGACCACATGATATCCATGTCCTTGTCTCCTCTCTTCGTCCTCATTTTCCTGTTTTGAAGCCCGAGGGACTGTGGGTCTGTGAAGAAGAAGAATTGGCACGAAATTCGGACGACAAAGCACATGACGCCGTTGAAATTTACGAAGCAACTAAACGGCGTCGTTTGTGGTTGTTGAAATGCACACGAGGTGGTAGGCTGCGTCGTTTTGACCTGGTTCGGCAATTGTTAAGAATTTTGCTTTTGTCTACTTCAGTTCACCAACAGGCAACAGGACAGGTTGAACAACTACAAGACGAGCACTCACCGATCTCTCAAAGGTCAAAACCTCGATAGAGGCAGAAATCCTGGGAATCGTTTCACGCTGGTCATACGCTGTTGAAGGTACTGTTCAAAATTCCAATCTTTTTGTCTAATTATTCTTAGATATTGATCTTAGACTGCTTGATCCAATATTAGATCTTTGAATTGTTTGCCATTTGTCTAATAAAATCCACTTCGATTGAATCTTATGAATTCAGGGTGAGATTGATAACGATAAGCCAGAGATCAAAGAACTGTGGCACACGCGTGGTAGTGATCGGTGGGAACTGCTGGAGAAGAGGTCAACTCAAATGCCGGAAGAGGACTTGGTTGACATAAAGTTTAGGTTGTACGATGGGTCCGATATGGGACCGTTCAGGTACTCATCGACCGCCACCGTTGACATGCTTAAGCAAAGGGTTGTGTCTGATTGGCCCAAAGGTCAGTGTCAGTTCAATTTTCCCAAATTTTTTGATGCCGTTCTCTGTTCTCTGTCACAGGATTTTTTACTCTCTGGTTTATATGATCTTGTTAAGTCAATAGGTTTCGAGTTAGTTTTAGAGTCCTAAAAACATTTCATATGGATGGGTTTGTATAGGCTGTTTTAAATTTAAATCTGTTTAGGTATATTGAGCCTCGTATAATATAGAGAGTCCAATTTAAATCAGCATTCAGGCATGCTTTTAGCATAGTTGACTTTTTTCTGTGAATGTGATGACATGGTATGCCTCAGCCTAAGCGAATTGACTTTGGAAGTTCTTAATTGTGTTAGGTATTTCCATCAGATGGATCACTTAAAACAGGGATTTGTGCATTCTGGGCAAGATGTTAACCCTTTTTTGTGCTAGGAAGTGCTGAAGTCAATCTTCTATAGCCATCATTGGCATGATTATTGTGACAATATCAAGAGAGCTGTTAAATATTATAATAAAACTCTTAATGGGTCTTCTTTTAAAAGCTTAAGCTTATCTCCTAAAAGTTTAAGCTTTTGGGTTGAAATTGTTATTGATATAGTATCAGAGCCTTTATGACTAAGTGATTAGGGGTTCGATCATTGCTGCTTCCATACTTTATAATTAAATTGTGCATACTTCAAGACTAAAATGTGACTTTTGCATGAGGGACTTGTTAAAAATTTTAATAAAACTATTCAAGGGCATTTTCTTAAAAAGTTTAAGCTTTTGGGTTGAAATGGTTCTTGACAGAGCCATAAGCAAGTTTGTCAACAAATCCAAATTGTATCTCTCAAGTGAAGCTCAATTTTAGGTTTTGGCTGCTTACTTGATAAAGAGTAATATATTTCACTGTTGCGTTCATAGTAATTATTATCATTATCAAAGTTTTAGAAAAGCTTACTTTGTCCTGCATCATTATCTGTTACATTTTATGGATTTTCTTGAGAAATATCTCATAAAGGGTGATATATTCTTCAACTGTTATTGTCATTCTATTTTCTTCATCATGAAAAGCAAAAAGCTATACATTTTCCCTCTCTTGTGTATCGATAATGTTAGTACTTAGATGCCATTTCATATTTGAAGATTTCATCATGGATTATCATGCATACAGGTAGACACATTCTGAATTTTCTGAAGCCATTTATGAATCTACAATCATATGTGTGTTTAGATCTGTGTCTTTGACACTGTGCAAGAACAAATGGTATACTAGTTTCATTTCCCCCTATTTGCTGTGTCATCCTTGTCATGAAACTAAACTTTGATTGAGAGATTGCTTAGAGGGTTAAAAGGAATGAAAGTCAACATGTTTTCACTCCAGAGCATTTTGGGATATTATTTAAATTGCCTGCAGGCTGGATATAATTGAAGGTCAGTGATTAGGTGGAAAAAAAAATTGAATGAATTACTCATATTGTCATTAGATAAATAAGCATTGCATCAGAAATTATTAGCCAAACTCTGTAAGGGAAAGTTGGGTTACAAAGGCCTTCACTTTCTAAAACTTTATTCAAATCAAATTGTGTGTTAGTGATGCTTTTTCACTCTCATGCATTCCAGATTGAGATTCCTAGAAAAGTACTCTTTTTATGCTTGTTCAAACAAATGGATGTCCATAATATGCTTTTTATAAAATTAGATAACATAAGAGGAAACTAATCTTGCTAATTATTGTCATTAAGTTGGTATGGCCTATTACGTATTATTGAATAGTGGTGGTTAATAACTTGATAACAGAATTGAAGCATCGGCTGATTCAATCAACTCCTTATGATGAGTATAGATTTAGCTTCTTTTGGTTCTCTTGTTTACAGCTTATTAAGGTCAGGGTACAGCATTGATTGTCTCAAGCACTCATCTCAAATACCATTCATACACTATATTGTTTTTCTCCTAGTTTCTCTCTTTTCTTGTGTTCTTCTTGCATTTGATGTGTTTTAATTTTTTTCCCTATTGTAGGTAAAACAGTCATCCCAAAGGCAGCAAATGAAGTAAAGTTGATTAGTTCTGGTAAAATCTTGGAAAACAACAAAGCTGTTGGTCAGTGTAAAGTACCTTTTGGTGAGATTGCGGGGGGAGTTATAATGCACGTTGTTGTACAGCCATCACCTGCAAAAACAAAAGCTGGTAATTTTGTATGAACTTTTTCATGTAGAAATTGCATCACATTTCTTTTAGTGGCATTGGAATTTAGCTTCTCGGCTGATTGCAAGGTTATTGCTATTTTCTATTACATGGTTTGAAAACTAACCAGCGCTCACATGAGAACCAGCATGCTGGCAGCTGGTTCGGCTTGCTGTTGTTGTGCTCCAGATTTTATGGCGCTATTAAGGTTTTGAGCTACTGAACTAATCTGTGCTAATTTCTTTTAGGATGCTTGCTATTATCTGGTGATAGATTAATTTTTATATCCCCTGTGGAGCATTACATTTTATCAAAATAGATAAGATAGAACTGGCAGAAAAACACAATTTTCAGAAGTAGGTGTAGATTATCTGACATAGCAACCAACTTACTACTACAGAAAACAACTTTTTTTCAATTTGTTTCACATCAAAAGGGAGGGCCTCATTACATTGAAATTAAATTATTTCAAGAAGCCAATGGAGATCAAAGTACTATAGGGCATGTAGCTGACAGGCTTTTGATGTCCTTCCTTAGACATTGTATCTAACTGCTTTAATATGGTGAGTGCTAGTTCTAGGTCTTGCTCAGTACTCATGTAGTGACCAGTCCAATTTTAAATTTGGATTGAATAATACACAGCTGGATTTTTTTTGTATTTTCGTCTCAAGGGAAAACCTGATTTTCCTTGTTTGGTTCAGGAGGTTAAAGGAGACGCAGGATTAGCTTCAGTTTTATGCTCAAATATCAGTATTAAATGGATAGCAACACCTTACAGAGGGAGATCTGATGTGTTTTAGTGATGTACTTCATAACTTCCTTTGTCCTTTTATGTGCACAGACCTCCATTTCGTGCATAATTGGTTATTCTATTACTTCATAAGCTACATCGGTCAGCCGTGACCACCAACAATTGCTTCTGAATAATGGTTGCAGTTTGTGGGTTGGATTGTCAAGTCAAACAACAATGAAACTCTTACCATTATAGCACTGTATACATTTTTTTTGGTTACATCATATGGGGAGGGGAGGACACTTCTTTGCTTGGTGTTCCATCTCACAAAGAGGGACCTCCCGCATGCCATAGTGTGGTATAGCTAATTGATTGCTGTTGTTGCTGTTATTGGTGCCTGGTAGAGGGTAATGTGGAGAATCATAACATAAAACATAATATGGACGTCAACTACTGGCTTTTTAAGTTTTTGCATGAGTCCTACTGTACCTTTAATTTGAAGGTTGAAGACACATCAAGTTTGACGATTGCATTTCTCGTTTTCTGAACAGAGAAGAAGATTGATGATTCACCCAAGAAGATTGTCTGCTCTTGTTCCATAATGTGAAAGACAGTATGTAAAGTTGGGGATGCATATCCTTGAATCATCAACATTCTTAAACTACAGAAGTCAACTTGAGCAAGCCTGTTACTCTTCAGCATTCATGTGTAAAGTACATACCAGCAATTATATTTTCATAGAAAAGTCTGTCTTATTGATGACTTCAGAAGATGGCATTCTTTTATTACAAGATCAAAAGGGTTGATGACATTGTAACCCATTGATTTCTACCATTGTGCATCACATTTTCATTCTCTATTTTATAATCACTTGCATGTTATGCCCTTGTCCGAAATGCAAAGCAGTATTGGCATCCTTTATCAATGTTGGTTTGAGCAGCTCAGAATTGTTCAGTTAAAAGGCCTAGGAAGAATATTTTGGCCCTTTAATTTACTTCCCGAATTGAGATTATGATTTTTTTTGGCCAGCGAGAATTCATGACCAACGCCCGGTAAATGCATTGGTACTATACCCAAGTGATAAATCTCATTTAAACGCGGAAGAAATTGAGTCATTTCCGCTAAAAAATTCAGAAAATAATTGCATGTCGGTACTGAGGCGTTTGTTTCCATAAATGTTTGTTTATTCAGAAAGACTATTATAAAATAGCCCGTTTTAGAATTTTATTTTTATTATTTCATATGGTTTTACTGGAAATCTAGCCAAACGCCTAATCAAAACTACCCAAACAAATCTATCACTTTTATTTCCCTTTTTCCATTCGGCCTCATCAAATCCATTCAATTGATTTAAGTGTTAACTAAAGCATAAGCTTTGGGGCTCACCAATAAGAGAGACGATAGGTGGGATAGAAGTTGGAGCTAGAGGTGTACAACATTTGAATCATCCAATAACTTCATATTGCATTAGTATTCAATTGATAACAAATTATTCGTTTAAATATGATTTTAAAATTTGAAGGTAGTGATTATTTTCTAATAAAATATTCACTGGATGGAATCTAATAATTAACACTGCGACAGAATCATTCTGTGAATAAATAAATCATTAGCTTGACATCTTTTACATACAAAACAAGGCATCAAGACATTGATGAGGGGGCAAAAGACCAGGCATCTAATTCTGTACAGACATTTGTTATGCAAGCTTCCCAGTTTATTCTTCCGCGTAATCGTGAATGAAAGTAATATTTGCGGCAAAGAGCAGGAACTTCATTTCTGCGGTACAAAAGATATTCTTTGACGCACAACCTTTTTTGGGTAGACATTATGATAAAGTCATGAACATTGTTATTTTCACTTTTTTTTTTTTATATTTTGATTTTTTTAATATTATTTATCATTTTTTTTTCTTTTTTTTTTTTATCATGTCATCAAATACTAATAATAAAATAAGGTGTAAAAAGGTATAAATGCATAAAAATGTAAAAATATCATTTCTCAAAAGTCATGGCCTCACAGGTCAAACTATAGAGCACCGCTTTTCATAAATCCTGACTGACAAGATTAGTTTTCAATGGCTGACAGGATGGTTTTGACCCCAAAACCAAAATAGTTTAGGGAGTGAATATCAGCTGAAGGTAATACTTAATGCTTGTAAACTTCTTTTAATGATGTACAAAAATAGCTAAAATGATATTGAACAGATACAGCCATCAGGTCTGAAATTTCTCTTCACCGAGTTCTTATCAAACAATTTTAAGCCTTCTTCTAATCAAAGTTAAAAATTCTATTCCCCACTTGTGACTGATATGACATATACCTATATATTTCATATATATACATCTCAAAAAAATACATGTAGAATCCAACCAATTCCCTATAGCCTAACACGGCTCCGGGAACCAAAGCACCGGGCATATCCAAGCAACAAAATCCCCAGAGCAGTCAAACCAAGTTCGACATAAAGCAAAGGCCCCACTCAATAGAACAAAAGGGATTTAAGAATTAAGGCCTGCTTCAATTTGAATGCTTTATATGATTGCTTATCGTTAGATCATTTATGGCAAGCTCATCAGGTCGTCAAGTGCAGACGACGGAGGAAACCGAGAGTGGATAAAGGAAGGTATTGGCATACTGGAAGGCTATAGTGCCACCATTGACCAAGGGCTTCCCGTCATTAACGAGGCAGTCGTTGTAGCGAAGGCGCTTGAAGACCTTTGGATTGATAAGGCGCGCAGAGCTAAACCAACCACAGTTCAGGTGAATGCCGGAGATATCGCACCCACTGACGCACATATTCATGATCTCCACGGTGTAAGTGGGAATGCCACTAGGAAGTGGGGCTGTGGGTCCTTGGCTGATTACTATATCAGACTTGCTACACTTGTCACCCCATATCCGGTTGGGCTCAGTTATTCCGGTAGCTGCATAAAAGGTAATAAACAAATCAAAATGGATCTTCAGAAATAGTAAATTCACGCTTTAAAAGTTGCCCAGAGAGCCACGCAACAAGGCACTCCTATTGAGGTCAAGTATCAAAATGGAAACAAGTAAATCAACAACTCAAAAGGCTATAGGGCTTTTCTACTTTCTCTGTACATTCAAAACCCTATGCTATATTATTAAATTTTCAACAACCCATTCTCAGCCAAAAGGAATACAAACAAATAAGCCTTAGAGATTCAATATTTCGTTGAGAAATAGGTCAAATTGCCATCTAGCCAATTGAGGATGCTAACTTCCACAGTAATCTCAACTATTTTCGGGAAATATCCAAAAGGGGAAACCCATTCGCCCATCCACATGTAGCCATCGTTTAAATTAGAACGAAAAAGAATTGTAAGCTTACCCCCACGAAGAAGTTTGCGATGTGGAGTAGGGAGCGTGATGTTGGCTCCTTCCTGTAAACCCAGCCAGATCGATACCATTGTACCCCTGCCACCACCCATATCTGTAATGGAAATGAAATCATAAGAATAATAATTAAAGAGAAGAATAAAGACCGGAACAATCATCTAACCGGGAGGCCCCTCATGTCACAGAAAGCTAGACCGTGTACAAACAAAACGGAAAGCAAAAGGACCACAAACAATAACGGAAATACTCAAAACTAGTCAGGAATCTGTTTAATCGACTGTCAATTTGAATCTCTAGTAATTTCGGAAGGACGAATTGAACGCACCTGCGAGAACAGCAAGCACTCCCAGAAAGAAGAACGATGAGGCTACAATGACAGCGATTCGTTGAATCGAACACGCTTCCATCAACAAAAAATAACAGCGCAGTAGAGGGCGATTTCTAAGAAGCAAAAGGAAAACGTGACTCGCTTGAGAATCGGTTGGAAGGTGAGTGAGACTCTGAAGCCTAAAGCGCCATGGAAGCAAGAGCAAGAGATAATGCAAATCTGCATAAAAGGACGAGTCATATAAAGTTCATTTAAAAGACATCACATCACGCTGAACAGAAATCAGTCAAGGAATAGCCGTCGATCCAAAAAAGAAAGAGGGTTCAGATTTGACTAAGTTGTCACTCACGGGGCAAAGATGACACTGAGAGACCTATAAGAAAAAGCAAGGCGACGGCAATTTGGAATAATAACATTCAGGAACCAGCCAGCTAGCGCTAGCTAGCACCAAAAATAAACCCACAAAGTTTTTAATTCTCAATGAAGTAGCTAGAAAGGGAAAATTCTCAGGGCAATAACATTCAATGTTGATGCATTTCTCAGGAAACCGTGTGGAAGACGAGTGAAATGTTCACGGAAACCGAAGCCTCAGACAGAAATAGTAGTAGAAGAAGAGGTTAAGAAATGAAGAAGTTGATTTTTGGGTGAGAGATGGAGAACAGAACAGGATCGGGTTTATCCAGGAAAGTTTGAGAGGGAACAGAAAAGAAGCATAGGAAATGGAGAAGCTGAAGCAGCGGAATTGACTGCGCGGGAACAGTGGAGGAAGGCAAAAAAGAGTAGAGTACGTAAAGAACACAACAGAGAGGAAGAAGAACACATGCAAACAAAAGCATCTGCAAAATGCATGGGAGAACGAGGTCGAAGCGACAAAGATGGCAGAGGGGATCGTAAAAAGCCAGAAATGAGTCAAATGACAAAGCACTAGAATCCTCAAAAAGCCGAACTCCTCCGCAATCGCATTTATGAGATAACACGCCACCTACAACGTAGAGAGAGAAACTGCACCTTTGAATACGGATTCCTGAACAGGCCTGTACGATCGCGCGCGCGCGCGCGCTCTCGCCAGAGAGGGAGAGAGAGAAAGCGCTAGGGTTTACTCTCCGTTCGAAGTTGGAGCCATGAAAGAGATGGGATGGTGGTGCGTGGTGGGGAAGCCGGGTTTGGGGTGGGTCACTCGCGGTCTGAGCTATATATAGAGTTGATGATGAATCTTGGAATGGAGGGGAGAAAAATGTAACTATGGTTAGAGCGCACGTGGGGTTTGTTAACCCTGGGATGGTTGATTCTTCTTCTTCGGGTGCTTGTGGGTCCAACTTAAGAGTTGTGTAAGTGTTATGCGTGGGCATTTAAGACATCTCATTATACTAAGGCTGGTGTTATAAAAAAAAAACTTTTTTATGAAAAAAATAAATATATTTATTATTAAATATATTTTAAAATTCATAGAAATTAATTAAATTATAAACAAAAAGTAAATTGTTTAACATTAACATTGTTTGTGTGGTTATAAATCGAAAGAAAATTTCTTTAAAAATACACGTATTTAGGGAGTAGAGGCCACGCGCTTAGGCTTAAGCTTGTTATTGACGCAGACGCAGACGCACACGGTTGGGCGGGGCCGCAGAATTTTCTGATTGAAATTCCATTTATGTCTAATATTATTTATATAAATTATATATATTTGTTAATTGTATTTATGTTTTATAAAAAATTTAAATAAAATTATATAAACTTAAATATAATCAATTACTTTAATAATTTATACACAAAATTTATAAATAACATTATTCTTTTATAAAAACATTTAACCTACAAAAAAAAACAAAAGAAGATAAAATGCCACAGAACAATTAGCCAGCGACAGAAATTCCACTCCATAAAGGTACTTGTCTGAAAATGACTTGGATACGAATGCCATCGCCACGTTTACGCCAACACAGTGTTTTCGTCATATGTGGTTTCGTTTCATATAATGATATATTGTATTTTTTATAATTTATATTATAATATTTAAAATTATTATGTTTAATATAATAATTATATTATATTAAATGAAAATTTATATTTAATATCTCTATATACATGAAGCTTACTAGAATTTTAAAATATTAATATACTAAATATAAATATTTCAAATTATTTCATATAATTAAAATAAAAATGAGCATGTAACAAATCTCTTTCAAGAAAGATTGCCTCCAAATTTGATTATACGTTGGTGCACTAATATGATGATCAATATTCAACATATTTATATTAACATAATATAATAAAATTAACTATTTCAGACGGTATGAAACATGAAGATCTTATGTTACCTTATTTTTTATTTTATTAATTTTTATAAAATCAAATATATTTTTTTAAAATTTTAATTATTATATTAAATATAAGATTTTAAATATCTTAATATCTTATATCTTAATATTCTATACTATAATATTTAAAATATTAATAATATATAATATACCAAACAGGCAAACACTGACTCATTGTTATCATACTATGAATTTGGATCGTTAATCAAGATTCAATCACATTTTTTAAGACACTTTATTTTACGTTGAACAATCCGTGCAATTGGTAGGGGATCCAAATTCTCTTGCATGACTTTCAAATGTTTTTGGTAACTTTACCGTAGAGGCTCCCATAGATTTTATATTTTTTAAATAAAAAAATTATTTATATATAACTATATTTAAATATTCAATATTTATTTTTTTAAAAATCATTTTTACTTAAAATACTTATTCAAGAACCCAAATTCAAGGAATTTATATTCTCTGTGTGAGTCAATATGGGACATTTAATGTGGAATGATGCTTCTTTATATTAAAAACTCATCATTAATTTATATACAGCATCTGATTCAGTAAGTACCAATATCGTTCACGTTTGAAATCTGTCACCACTCACCAACCAGCTATTCAGCATTAATGATATTAGAGAAATTCTGAGAAGCATCTACGTATGCATGTCGGTAGCTTTTCACTCAACCCCCATGCGTGCGTGAAGAGTGCGATTTTATCAAAAATTAAGTGATTAAGGGTTGTTTAAAATTATTTTTATTTCATTATTTTTTTTAAATAATTATAAAAAATATTTTTTATAATAAAAATTAAAATATTTATTTAATTAAAAATTTTATCAAATATTTTTTATTTTTTAAAAAATATAAAATATAAAAAAAATTTTATTTTTAATTATTATTTTTAAAAATAAATAATTTTAAATAAATTTTTTTATTCTTATAAAATAAAAAAATAAAAATTATTTTTTAAAATTATTTTAAACATACTCACCTGGCTCTTTCCTTTCCGAGCTGGGTCAGAAAAGTAAGTGTATCCAGTAAGAACTTAAGTCAACCTGATCCTACATTTAAAGTTGGCGACTTTAATGCTCCAGTAATGTCACAAAAACACCCAAAAAACATTGGTTGTCATTTGTCAATGCTGCAGATGATGGACAGCTGTATATTTCTTCCAGCATCGTGTCAGGAGTCCCAGAAATTGCAGTTATATTGCCTTCATTGTGCTGGTTTACTACTAAAACACTTCATCTTTTCAAGCCGCCTTACCTTGTCAAGCAACTCTTGAATGGTATTAGATGAATCCTAGAGGAGAAAGACAAGTCTCATGAGGCTCATATAATGATGATGGCAAGGAACTCGGAATTTTGTTTTTCTTTTCAGAAAATAAAGTGAAACAGATAGCATTGTTAATTTTACATTTCCTTGCACAGGAGGATAGTTCCCGGGAATGGGCAGACCTGTAGCTTCTTTCTCAGATTTCTCTCCTCACCATCTTGTCGATCCCCCTCTTCTGAGAATACATCGATTAGAGTTTCTTGTTCCTTGTTCAAATCTTCACTCCTTTTTCTGCAGCCTGGAGCTGACAGAGCAGACAATAACTTTAAAATAGCATGCAAATAAGTTTGAAAGAAGGATTAAGCATTTTTCTGAGTATAATTCACGAAGGTACAACACTTAATGTCCTTAAATTCAGTTTCACTTAACAAACCTTTTCCATATCTAATCCACTTCCAGGTCATGATTTAGATAAATAATAGCAACTCCTCCTAATTAACAAATCAATGATGAAATGTACTTTTGTTATGAGAGGAATATGATGAAACCAAAACAACTATAATTAAGACATAACAGAAGCCATAAGGGGAAAAATCCAGTTTAATTGCATATGAATTAGTAATTAAGAAGGTCATCGTCTTCATAAAAGTTTATAAGAAAACTGACACATCATCAATCTAAGTGATTTTCTGTTTTTCAAGCACAGGTGTTGAAGATAAAATGTTCACAGCCCAAACCTGAGTTTCAAGAGACTTGCACTTGTCCCTCTCATGCTGCAAATCCTGCAATATTTCACCTAAAATTTCTCCCTTTTTTTCTCTAATCTATATTGCATTCCCCCAAAAAAAAAACAGAGAGAGAGAGGAATCAATAAATTATGTAAAGCAACCAACATGGTTGGCAAGAAGGGACAAATATTTCCAAAATGCAAAATACCTTTCCTTCAACTCACGATTCTCTTCTCTCAACTGCTCAAGAGTATGTAAATATGAGGCAGAAAGCAGGTTCTCACTATCATTAACATCTATCTCCTGCAGTTCAACCGTATTAGGATCCATTTTAGACTTTACCACCTACAGAAAGTTTCAAACGATGCATCTGAGCCACAGTAATGAAGCAAGCTTTATTCAATCACTGCAACCAAAAGCTGTATTGTTCATATTGTAATTACCAACAATTAAAATCAGCAATGCCTCAAGTTTCACATTATATTTGATGGATTCCCCCTCAGAAAAGATTGAAGCCAAACCTTCTAAAATCAAATAGAAAGAACACACTATAGGCAAAGCCTTGGTCTTTGTGCAATTCAAATCAATTTTGCAGTTAAAGGCTGGTTATAAACCTTATTCCCTAGATTATATACCTGGTGGGGAAACAATTCACAATTAAACCTTATTCTCAAGATTATACACCTCAGTTGGGAAACAATTAACAATTCATTTTGTTTGGCAAAAGATGCATCCTTAGTAGTTATGGGTCTTCAAAATTCATCTTATATGTGCGTGTATGCGTCTATCTGTATACCTGTATGTATATATTTGTGCATATAACTATGTATGTACACTACAAACTGCTAATCATGCACCTGCTGTACTCCTACCGCTCTTCGAGTCAGTCGGGAGCCTTCTGTGTTTATTAGGGGTCAAAATGTTATAACTTGTAATCATCTGTTCTCAATTTTCAATATTAATAAATGGTTAAAAACCTAGCTCTCTTTGTTTAGATGTCTACATTTGCCTTTCTATTAGTTTTCATCTCCTTAAGTTAAGCTCTTTCATCATTCCATTGAAGCAAAATTTATTGTAACTGGGATAGGTTTTTAAATACATCCTTTCCAAACCTCACATGTCAGCATTACTTATTCAAGTTGCATCTCCATTAAAATCCAGCTTCAAATTGAGGTTATGCAAGTGTCTTTTTTTTTTTGGGGAGGGGGGGTGTGGAAGAAAGAGAGAAGATGGCATGCATGACCTTTGGCTGGGACTCTATGGTAGACCTCAAGGTTCGTCCACTTAGTGAAGTATCTTGAAATAATCCAGTATCATTTGTAAATGGTTTATCAGCAAGAAACTTCTTCAGAAAATCGAATTTGCTTGTCCCTTGGGTGAGACAACATTTATTTCATCCCTCATATCCTCGTCAGATGATGATGGTTCAGGCAAACTTTGTATCTTTCTACTTTTAAGAGAGGCTGACATATGACCATTCAGTTATTCTTTAGATCTTTCTGATTCTTTCCCTATGTGTTTCTGATTTGACTGTGAATAACGTTGATCTGATGCCAGTGCTGTTTCCTTGCTGCTTGAAGCAGAATGTAACCTTGAATGAGATGACTTTGGAGCATAATCAGGAGATGTCTCTATAAAACTCTACATTTGTGATAAATAACAAGGAAGTCCATAAGATTTCACCATTGTGAAAAGGCAAGCACTACAAGTACAAAAACTAAAAGCAACGCAAGTCCTCGTATCTACCTCTATCTTCAGACACATTTATTTGTTTTCTATTACGATTGGAAGCATACCCAACTTTATGGCAGTTAGTGCTCCTAAATAAAGTAGAAGGTAACAAATTAATAAAACAATAACGATTCCTATTGGAGGTAAGCAGTGGTCATGAATGATTCAATTATCATTAAGAAGTACCACTAAGTCTTCTGCATTTGTATTAATCATGTCTCCAGCCTTGATAGAACTGTTGTACGCTCAAACCCTCGCTTATCATGAGCAGGTCCAACAAAGTTAGCTTCCAAAACACCTGAAAAAAGAATTAAACATTATCAGAAATAAGCAGAGCACATTCAATAAGAGGAACTCAAAGAACAAGGTAAAAACCCCACCTATGACCCCACACCCACCACTTCCAGCAGGATTCCAGATCCTCCAAAATGGCTGACAATCATCAAAACGACCTGTAAGAGTAGTTTCTAATGGCAATGTTTAGGATTGCAACACACATAACAAAGCAACCCTCAAAGTCCAAAATCCCACTGCAGGAGACAGTCCATAATGGTTGCGTTATCATAAAGCAGCTTCTTTGACAAGTAACTTCAAAGGAAGCCTTGATTATTTCTAAAAAGAAAACACGATGTCTACTTTTTACTTTTGAATTTCAAGACGAATATGTTTCAGTGTTCTCTGAGAAATAGATGTTTATAATAAAAGAAACTCAACATACAGGCCTGCATGCTGTTTCCTGTTTTAAAAAAGAGGCAGCTAACCGGTTAAAAAACTCTTGGGAGAGGGGGAGGGGCGGGGGATGACCTTGAGGCCACAAAACTAACATTCAAAAGCTTATCAGCGAGTTAAAATTGTGTCGGTGCATGTAATTGAATCATCAGTTAAAACGACTGATTGTAGAATCAGCATTACACAACAACTGTAGAGCAGAGAAAAATAAACTTTTTAATTCAAATGCACTTCAGCTGTAAATTGTAGAAATTTAAAGAAGATACAAAAAATAATTTCTTTACAAATAAAATGATGGAATCACATAGCAAATGTAGTTTAATCAACATTTTTGTCAACCATGGCAAACCGTCCCTTAATGAGTCGATTCTCATGATAAACACTGAATCCTGAAACATCAATATGATGAACTGCGTCCTTGACTAACCCGATAGTCACAACAGCAACTATCTGTCACACATTTCAATGAAATCAAGCTAATACACGTCTGAAGAATCAAATCAAATTTTAGTTGACATTACATTTGAATAATTCGGAATCCCATCTGCACCAGCCTGCGGCCTGTATATCACCTCCTAAGACATCATTATATCATTAACTATATTGTGGTGCAGCATCTTTCCCACGAAGGATAATTCGGACACTTGAAGGAAGCCTCAGATATGGTATTATTGAGGCATAACTCCGGATATACAAAAGCAATATAAGAGAAACATAATTTTTGTTGACTCTGCATCAAAATCAAGTTCCAGTCGACCTTGGTCATCCTCCCAAGGATTGTATATAATTATTCGTGTGCCATGGTCTTTAATCAGATTGAACTGCAAAGTGGGTATTACAACAAAGTTAATATCCATATAAACATATAACCTGACAAATTCGTAAACTTACTTGGGAACAACTGCTCTAAATTAGACAATTAGCACATAGAAGACTGCAAAAGCAAACAATAACAGATTAATTTTCCCCCCAAAATAGCAAGTGATTTACCTGACGAAGATCAGCTTCACTGGAAGAATTCGTTAACATACGACTATCGTTTTGTTTCATTTTTCTTTTCTTTTCATAGTCTCTAAGTAAACAAGTGACAATTTAGATCCCAAAAAACTATAAAAGAAACAAATGATACTTCCTTCAATCAGCAACATCCTGCTGCCATCTTTCTTATTTACTAGCATATCTATATTAACATATGTGGGACCATTATTGACCTGATGCCAAAATAAATTAGTAAGTAAAGAAGGGGAAAATGCATCATTCAAAAATGTGAAGTTTACCGTACCTTGTCCAATGAGTTGTCCAAAAGCTATGCAAAAGCTACACAGAAATAATATTAAAACCCTAGTAAATGTCTACCAAATTTCTGAGAACCTAGTAAAAATATCTTACTTCACCTTCGGGTGGACAGTGATACCATAAAAATGATAAATATTTAAGCAAACTTGGCCAGTTTACCGCCAAGAGAGATCAAGAACACTTATGACTTGTGGCGTTAGAATGTAGAAACTTAGGATGAACTCTGATGTGATCCATGCCAACTGCAGATTTACAAGAAAATGACAAATATAATACCATGATTGCTTTGGCAGGAATACTTATGGACTCAAAGATTTCTAGGGTTGACAGCATTTTAAACAGCACATGAGGAGAAATAAAATGAACAAAATATATATATAAAATAATTAAAGGATTGCTTGAATTTGTCTAGAGCCTAATAAAAGTTAGGTAGAGGTTCATAATCTGCAAATCGAATATCTCTATTGATGCCCTGTAGGCATAATAGACCATCAGAATGATCCATGAATACATGATCAGCCTGAGCCAAGACCTAAGATACTCATCCTCTACTCTGTTCCAGTGGCAGCATCACAGTTTCAAGAGATGGTTTAAATAAAATTAAAATTAAATTAAAAAACTCCATCAAAGAATTTTGACTGCTTTATGATTGTAACAAAATAACCTCCGAATCAATTTGACACAACTTCAACTACTATTTAAATGTTGTGGTCTCACGCAACGCTTCTCTGACAAGTATCTATTCCACAACTAATAGGTTTTGAACTCATAACTCAACGAAGGGAAGAGATTCCAATAATCATGAAGGTGTTCACCTTTCCCATTTTGAATTTTATGACTGCATAGTTTCAAAATAGTGCTTATTGATGGAAAGACGATATAGACTACTTTCTGTATCTCCATTGAAATCTGCTTTAACCACGAAAAGAGATTTATTATTAATGCAAGTCCCAAAGGAAAATGCATGCTACTGTTGACAAAGTAAAAATGAACTTCCATCTTCAAAATGACTCCTTGACTTCTAGTTTGAAAGTTCATAATGCTAGTTCACCGGGCAAGTTTCCCAGTTCCAAAGTCTACATAATATCATTTATACCTGAATCATCAATCAGATGAAGAAAACCCGCCAGATTGCAACAGCAGGGATAGATTGACATACCGGATGAAGAATCCCAGTCACCAGAAGGAGCTCCCTCGTACTGCCTTTGTTTGTACTTGGGAGAATGCATTATCTTGCTTTACACGAGTATTCTTTTCTTCATAGTTGAGAATGATATTTTTTATTAAAGTAGAATATAAAAAATATAACTTTACAATCATTGTAAATAAAATATTTTTTATCATTTTGTTTATCCATTTTGACTCTCAGCTTAGGATGTTGTTTATTCAATTAAAGTTCACTTTGAGTCCCATCATTCTTTCTTAATTAAATATTTTTTTAATACAGTGATATTATTTCTTTGATTTATTTACTTTTATTTTTGATTATTTTTATAAAATTATTATTTTAAAATTTTCATTTCATTTTAAAAAATTTTATTTTTAGTTATGTATATATTTATTTTATTATTTCAAAATTAAAATAAAAATTTTGACTCATTAAAAATTATTATTTTTAAATTTCTTATACATGTTATTTTTAGTAATTTTATCAACCAACAGTCATTTTATAATTTTGCAAACGAACACATTTTCTCATTCAAAAGTCATTCTTATTTATTACATCTAAACATAACATAACTTTTCATTATACTAAAATACATTATTTTTTTAAAATTAATGTTTTATTTTATAAAAATTTTTTTTTTTAAAAACATTCGACTACGCTCGTAATATCCAACTTTCCAAAACTGCTTGCAACTTTGGGTAGTGGGCCTCATACTTGAGCCTGCATTCCCATTGCCATTCGACTGTCAGAAAGCAGAAGGCAAAGATATGGCCGAGGAACAGGAGTAAGCTGCCTAAGAGGCATAATCACTCTCATTTCATTCGTCTTCCACTTATTATAAATTCTACTATTAATGGCAGCAAAAGCCTCTACTCAATGCGGCCGGGCCGCCACATTGCCAAAGTGGCAGGTTAAGCCCCAACTCGCCTTGCCCTATGACAAGTTGATGAGTTGACAGATTAACTCGTCTAAATTAAATATTATAATATTATCTATATATTAAAGTCTTTGTTATGTTATTTTAGGAGTAGATATACTTTTAAAATATTTTTTTTTATTTTAGTTTTTTTTTTATAATTTTTATTTTAAGAAATAATTTTAAAAAAATTAAAAAAATTTATAACCCAATTATTTAAAAATAAATTAAAAAAATAAAGTAAGAAAAATAAAAATAAAAAATTATTTTTTTAAAATTATTTTTAAATTTTTTTAAATTATTTCTTAAAAAAAATAAAAAATTACTTTGAAAGTATGGCTAGTAAGATAACAAATGACATATGTTTAACATTTATTATAAACCATAAGTGCTAGATTAGTAATAAAATGTTGAGCTTACTTTTAAGAGGAGTTGGGTTCAAATCCCAAGGTGTGTCATTTTCAATCAATCATTTTTCCTTCCTTCCATGTAGAGTTGTTAATGTGGGCCACTATGCCTAAACTAAATGGGGGGACTAACCTACCGTCTCCTCATTTTTTTTATTTTTTTATTTATAGTATTTTTTAAAAGAAATTTAAAATTTTTTTATATTTTTTAAAATATTTTTTACTTTTTCTTCAAATTATTTACTTTTTTTAAAGGTGCTTTCTTCCCTCCTCAAGAGTAGGGGAGTTGTTTTTAATTTTTAAAATTATAAGTTTTAGTTTTCTATTTTTTTTTATAAATTTTATGTTAAGAAATAAGTTTAAAAAATTTTAAAAATTTTGAAAAAATAAAAAAAGAATCAAAAGATTTTTTTTAGTTTTTTAATTATGTTTTTTGAATTGTTTTTTGATTAATGTGTTATGTAAATTTTTTTAATACTTTTTACTTTTTTTATTTTTTTATATTATTCTAACTTATTTCTTAAAATTAAATTATAAAAAAATTAAAAATTAAATAAATTAATTAAAAATTATAAAAACTACTCATGAGTAAGAATATTCATGAGTATGTTAGAAAACCCATTTTTTAAATATACAATTCTTTTTAAATTCTTTTTAATTTATTATTATTAAAAAAATTTAATTTTTTAAAGTTACCCTACCGCCCCACCGCCTCATTTGGGGCGGTAGGGTAGTAACCCTCAAACTAAATATTATGATATTATCCATATGTTTAACATATATTACCAACTAGAAGTATTAGATTAGTAGTAAAATGTGTTTGAATCCTAGCATGTGCCATTTTTAATTAATCGTTTTGCCCTTCTTCCATGATACACCTCCAGGTTCCAAACTTCCAAATTCCATCCCATACCCTAGGCTATGCATCACAATAGTGAGGTGTCACTGTGTCAGGTAAGGTGAGTGTGTAAAAGAAAAAAGTGAGAAACAGGTTAGCTCTCCATAATAGCAGGCTGAAATACCTTGAACTCAACCTGCCCTATTAAACAGGCTGGGTGGGCTAACCCTAATAGGCCTAACCCATTTTGACAACTATACTCCCATGAGACACCTCCATGTTCCAAACTTCCAAGTTCAATCCCATTCCCAATTTCCCATACCCAAGCCATGCGTTAGAATAAGTAGGTGTCACTATATATGTCAATTGAGGCGAGTGTGTAAAAAAAAGAGTCAACCTACCTTTTAACCAC
The DNA here is from genome assembly GCA_034509205.1 of Ceratonia siliqua. Lineage (NCBI taxonomy): Eukaryota > Viridiplantae > Streptophyta > Magnoliopsida > Fabales > Fabaceae > Ceratonia > Ceratonia siliqua. The sequence goes on from JASKGM010000008.1 coordinate 624,811, forward strand.
CCCGACCTGCCATGTGGTCTACTGTCACAATGTGATGGTCGGGAAAAAGGTACTGTCATTACCTTAAAACAACAAAAGGGAAAAACGAAGATTAAAAAAAATGAGTCATCACTAATTAATTAGAAGAATAATTGGCATCCTTTAAAAACCAAATCTAGCCCTTGAAACTAGATGAAAAGCTCAAGAGTCTAATTATGCATGGGGAAGGTGTTAAGCACCCCACAACGTCTATTCCATAAGGATGGTTACCTTCGATTGTTT
>JASKGM010000008.1:632625-657601 GCA_034509205.1 Ceratonia siliqua
TTTTTAGAATTATTTTCAAAAACTATTTTTAAAAATAATAAAACAAAAACCGTTCCAAACAACCCTTAAATATTTTGAATTTACATTGATTACAGTTAAAGTTCTAATTATAAGTCTAATAGAATTATAAAATTTTGATCACAATTACAAATTATATAAATGATATATGGTGGTGATAAATGATTGTCATAAATATTTATTTGAGTATTTGATGAAATTAAGAATAAAATTTGGTAGAGTAACACTTACCAACTATTCAATGAGATAAAAGAACTTTAAATATAGACAAATATATATAGATAAGATATTAAAATAAATATTATAAAGTGCATAAATTTGCTTAAATATGTTGATTTTTGTAAGTATTACATTTTAAAATTTAAACTATATATTTCAAATTTCAAATTTCAACTTTCAAAATTTTTATTAAAAATGTAAAAGACTAATAATTTTATCATTAACTATTAATTATTTTATCCAAATGATTGGTTGCTTGTAGTATCAATATCTGTATAGCCAATAACATTAGGTTGCTTGTTTTTTTGACTAATCAAATTAAGTTATTTATGCTTTAAACATTATTTTAGCCAATCAAATTTAGTTGTTCGCGCACTACTAATAGGCCATTCGAATCTCTTTTTTTTGAAAGAAAATAGATTATTTTTAAAATAAAATACATTTTATTAAATTAAAAGATGTTCGGATGTGATTTATATATTACTAGAATAAGAAGGAGAATAAAAAATTATACTTTAATTGAAAGGTTGATTTTCCAGCTTTTCTTGCATAATGACAAAAATTGAAGGAGGGAAAATTATTTACCCCCTAATACCGTTTTTTATAAATATTTTAAGTATTAAAAAGGGTATTTAATTAAATATTTATTTCAAATATGTATATTTTATAAAAAAAATACTTTTTTTATATAAATATTTTTTTAATACAATTATATTATTTTTTTGATTCAGTTGCTTTTGATTATAATTATTTTTACATATTTGTTATATTAAATTTGTTTTTATTTTAATAATTATTATTTTTAATCATGTATACATTTATTTTATTATTTTTAAATTAAAAATATAATTTTGAATCACTCAATTTATTAATTTTAAATTCTTTATATATGTTATTTTCAGTAATTTTATCAACAAAAAGTCATTTTACAATTTCGCAATCTAATATATTTTTTTATTTAAAAGTCATTTTCATTATTATCTTGCAAAAAAACATTTCATTATATTAAAATATTTTATTTTTTAAAACAAATTTCTTATTTTATAAAAATTATTCTTTTTAAATAATATTTAAATAGGTCAAAGTGTAGTGGCTAATTATATTTAATTGCTTGTGTTATACGTATAATTGTGATAATTTATATTTCAACATTTTAATTTTAAATTTTAAATTTTAAATTTCAATTTTCAAATTTTTGTTTAAAATAAAAAAATAGAATTAAATTAAATATTATGAATTAATAATTTGTAGGCCAATTAAATTTATTGCTTGTGTTCTAAATATATGTGGCCATAAACATTAAGTTTTTGTAGTTTTTATATTGTTTGAGTCAATCAAATTTAGTTGCTGGTAAACTATTAATTGTTATGGCTATCTGTCTAAATATAATTATAGCCAATTATATTTTTTAATTTCAACTTTTCCATTGAAAACATTGCATTTTAAAAGTCTAAATAATTTATAAGAGATTTTTAAATTCAAATTTTCATATTTGTATATAAAAAAATTATATTTGAAAGCATTTTCTATAAAAATTGTTTTTTTTTGCTTAAAATCATAACTCATAAATTAATGGCTACTAATAAAAGTGTTAAAATTGTTTTTTAATGATAAAGATAACTACACATATTTTACAATTAGAGAGGTAATTTTAACAACAACTAATGCTTTTGAATTCTTTCAGCCTTTTATTTTATAATACAAGATTCGTATCTCATATTATCTTTCAACTTCTCTTCCAAATAATAATGAAAAATTTTAAATATAAATATTTTTTGGATATTATTTAATTTTCTTACCATTAAATCATTCTAACTTGTAGAATAAATGATATTACTCAAAAATTAAATCACCAAAACTCTTTAATTATCTTTTGATATCTCTAACAAATTTATGATATAATATTTTGACATTTTATTAGTTAAAATTACATCATATAAGTGTTACTTAGCTTATTCCACTTCAAACCACTTGCAAATCTTAACCTAATGATAATTTTAGTATTATTAATTAAAATAAAATTATAAAAAACACTTACCTCATATCATTGGCGTGTATACAAATTATATCATTGGCGTGTATAAAAATTAAAATACCAGATCTAATTATAAGTAATAATGTTCTTTTAATATACTAATAAATTTAAACACGTTCTCCTTATCAAAACCTATGCAAACTTATTTGCTTATCCACATATATGAGTTTGATATGACTAAATTAAATGGAATAAATTATAATATTAATTAATATTTAAGGAATTAAAATAATTAAAAACCACTTTAAAGAATTAAGTGAAAGGACTAAAAAATGCTATATTTATTTAGCGTGATTAAAAAAAAATCAAATTTCAAATGGTATGGTTTGAAATTATGAAAAATTATATATTTTAATAAAATATAAACTTTTTTTTGTATAATTACATTTGACCTGCCACAATATAATATTTTATCATAAAATTTATTATTTTTATAAGGTCATTAAAAAGTTACAATAATTTCATTTGAAGTGTGTTATTTTGATATAAAAATAAATAAATGAGACCAATAATTATTTTAATGTTGAAATAAAATTTATTTATATTTAAATTTTTAATTTGTACTCGACTTAAAAGAGGTAAATATTTATAATTTGACTATATGTAAACAAACATTTTATAATTAAATTAACCCTCAAAATTAATTCAAAACAAATTCACTCTCTAATTATGTAATCATTTTCCTTGGAAAGAAAGCATTATAAAATCCCAACAGATATTGAATATATTGTTAATTTATTATAATATGACGGATTCTATTAAACTACTTCCCTTCAATTTCTTTTTTCAATTTCCTTCCTTAACCAGCTATGTTTCTCTGTCTCTATCTCTCTTTATATATAAATAATAAAAGTCATACATAGAACAACCTTAGAGAAATTCAGATTGTTTTTCTTATGGTGTATTCAGGTTGTAATATTATAGTTCTAGCAAAACATAATAAAAAATTAAAACAAACTGATAAATAATGTAAGAACAATAACATAATAATTGAAATAATTAATCATTGTCATTTATTAAATGAATAAAGAAATACAATAAGATCATTTTTCAAAGCTTATAAAAAAGTAAATATAAATTATGAAATAATTCATAAAATTTTGTACATATAAATTTAAATTTAAAATTTTGAATGAATAGTAAAAGCACAACAGTCTTGAGTGGAAGTGTTGCATTCGAAATACGTTATGACTTTGTCAATAATTATATCTTCATTTTTTTCTCACTTATATAGCATCTACTTGCCATTATTATTGAATATTTGTTAGAGAAGTAGATGGAAGATGAATATGGAACACGAAGAAGATAAATAAATGGTGAAAAATAATAACCATGAAGGACAAGGAAATGAAAGAAAATAAATAGATCTTAAAGACATATTCATTACCTACATACATATATGCAAAAGAAAAAAAAAGTATAAAATCAAACAAATATAAAATCAATTTGATATAAATAATCAAATAAAATTGAAACAAAAAAAAAAAACGTAAAGGAGTACAAAAAAAATAATGTAAAATTAAAGCAAATCACACTATATTTTAAAGAAAGTTTTGTACATATAAATTTAAATTTAATTTTTATTCTAGTAAATTTGACTTTCTATTAGTATTTTTGATTTATTGACTTTGCACACAGTTAATAAATCATTTGTTAAGAAAATCATAAAATATTAGTCAATTATGAAGTAAATTATAAGATTCTAGTAAATATATTTTTAATTTCATATATAATTAATAATTTATAACTTTAATCTATTCACTATTTTTAAAAAAATTAAATGTGAAGATTCTATTAAATGTATATTTAGTTTTTATTAAGATATAATTTATAATTTATAATTTTAATCTATTAATTTTAAAAAATATATAATAAAATGATGAGATTCTATTAATTATATTTTTAATTTATATTCAGATATAATTAATAATTAATAACTTTAATTTATTAAAATTTTTAAAATAAAATATGTTTTATTAAATATATTTTAAATTTTTATTAAAATATAATTGATAATTTATATTTTAGTCTATTAATTTTTTTAAAAAAATTAAATTCAAAAAAAATTCGAAAGTGACACTAGTACCACACATAACATAACCCAATCTCCTTTTTACATTATAGATAGATAAGTCATAAGATAGATGGGGTACCAAACTACGTCGTTCACAACAAATCCTGTTTTATCGCAACTCCAACAAGTAGGAAGTAGGAACAGATCTAATCTTAGTTCGGTGACTTGGACTCCGATATGGAAGCCACACAAGACCCGATTTCAAACCCGAGTGGCATCGACGATTCAGAGCTCGAGCTTTACACCATCCCAAGCCATTCAAGTAAGCAATATTCCTCTTTCTTCTCTCTGCACTCTCTTCTACCCTTAAAACCCTAATTTCATCATTGTTAATCATTCTATCACCATTGGCTAAAACCCTAGCTGCTCATTCCTATACCAGCATAAGTTTCTGTCGATACCCATGAAAAGAGATGACTCTTCGATCTAATCATTGTTTTCACAGGATGGTTTTTGTGGGATGAAATTCATGAAACGGAGAAAATAGCTTTGAAAGAATTCTTTGATGGAACCTCAATATCAAGAACGCCGAAGATATATAAAGAATATAGAGATTTTATCATTAATAAATACAGGGAAGAGCCTTCGAGGAGGCTTACATTCACTGAGGTACGAAAATCGTTGGTGGGTGATGTCAGTTTACTTCACAAGGTTTTTCTTTTCTTGGAGAAGTGGGGGTTGATCAATTATGGTGCGTCTTCGAGTGATAGTGGTGATAATTTAGTTGCGGAGGATGATGAGAAGTGCAAGGTTAAGCTTGAGGAAGGAGGCCCGAATGGAATTCGCGTGGTGGCTATGCCTAATTCGTTGAAACCCATTTCGGTGCCTCGTAACCATAAGAGTAGTGGGGATGCGGTTGGCACTGGTTTCAAATTGCCTCCATTGGCATCATACTCGGATGTTTACAGCGATTTGATGAGGCAGAAGGAGTTGACTTGTGGGGTTTGCAGGGATAAATGTGATTCTGGACACTACAAAAGTACCCAGGTAATTTCTATTTCAGATTTTCAGTTTTTTTTTTTTTTTGATGTCTTGTTTGGTAGAAGTAACCTATTATGACTTATATGACAGTGCTCTGAATAATTTTTGTCATGGCATACAGAGAGAGAAAAAAAATATGAATTGATATAGATACTCTGCCCCCCCGGGCTTTAGCTCCAGTGGTTAGGATGGGTGGAGATTTGGGTAGAGAATAGAGCTCCTAGGTTTAAGTCGTGGTAATGACTTTCCAATGCACTAAAGATTTACAGACTTTGAACAAATCAAGAGTTGGGAAGCGCAGAAAAGAAAAGACAAATTGATACTCATACCATGATACCACCATATATGTAGTCCTCATGTTATATGTGTAAATGTAAGTATTATTTTTCATGTACATTTAACTGATTGTTCGAGGATGATAAGTAGATACTTAGATTATAATCAATAAAGTCATGTATATATGGGTTCCATTTCTCTGTTCTGTTGTTTGAGCTGTGCTTCCTCATATCTTCTCCCCTTCCTTACTTGAAAATTGAATTTAGAGGTTTTATATGACTCTCCTGTGTTCATTAAAATGTGCAGAAAGATCATTTTTGAAATCTTTATTGGGGATAGATCATTAAAATTCTTCTCTGCCTTTTCAAGCAAAAATTATTATGTCCTATGCCAATAATCTCTCCGTAACTGCAATTTCACGTGCATTTATAATAATAATTGTTGGTTATTCAATTTTTAACATGACAGGATAATTTCATTATTTGTGTAAAATGTTTCGAAAATGGGAAGTATGGGGAGAAAAGGTCTATGGGTGATTTCAAACTAATCGAGTCCAATGAAGACAGAGGCAAACATGAAACTGTCTGGACTGAGGGAGAAACTGTACTTCTTTTAGAATCTGTTTTGAAGCATGGGGATGACTGGGAACTTGTTGCTCAAAATGTTCAAACCAAGACTAAACTTGATTGTGTCTCAAAACTCATTGAGCTGCCCTTGGGGGAGCTCATGTTGGGCTCTGCTCACAGAAATGGTAACAGTAATAGTGCTAATGGTGTTGTGAACAATGCAAAGCAAGTTCAGTCATCTTCATCTGATCACCAAGAAACTTCGAAGACAGAGGATCAATTTCCTGACCATAGAAATGAAAATGAGCAAAATGGAGATGTTGTGAAGGAAAGTCCTTCGAAAAGACAGCGTGTTGCTGCCCTTTCAGACTCTAGCAGTTCACTGATGAAGCAGGTAAGAGATGATCTTGAACTTATATTCACATATTATGCTTTTGATTTTTTTTTTGCAAAATATGCTTGCATTTTTCTTATTGGAAGAGATTTTTATTTAGATGTGGTGCTACATACATAGAATTTCTGGAAGACTAACATTGCGTGTGCAGATGCTTCTTGGGTCACCACAGCTGCAAATATATATTGACCAAGGAAAAGAACATCTGAATATTTATACAATTGGGCTTTTCTTTGTTATAACATCTTTATTTTGTTTAATTGTACTTTTTTTCCATTTTTAATCTTTGTTAGTCATGTCAAGTTATGTCTATATCCTTTCACCTTTTTGGGCATGATAATGATTCAATGGTGTTTCTAATCAGGTGGGACTTATCTCTACTGTGGTTGACCCTCATATCACAGCTGCTGCAGCCGATGCTGCTGTTATGGCACTTTGTGATGAAAACATGTGTCCCAGGGAGATATTTGATGTTGAAGAGGATTATGCTTCTAGTCAATCTTGCTTGAACACTCTGAATGGTTATTCAGCAAGGTTGTTTATATATTGAATCTATTGGTTGTTAACTTTTCTTTATCCTTAAAATTTTGCAAGATGGTAACTTGCTCTTAAATTGATCCTTTGCTGTATAAAATCTTTATACTTTCTATCTGCTTCAGAGTCCTTGAGGGTGAAGGTTCAGATATGAAGAGGTCCACTCATTCAGGTATTTGTAATTCTGAAGTTCTTGTAGTATTTGATAGAAAATCTAGCTGTTAATAAATTTTTGCTTTCTCCATGTACTTTCTAGCTTCTACATTGAGCCCCTTGCTGCATATTTTTGAGTTGAATCCTTCCAACATGAGAGATAGACGAAGTTGCTTTTGTTGTTTTATGTTATGTTGCTTTTCACATAATAACTTCATGCGGGGTTTCTTATCTTTGGGCATCTTGTATTTATTCAGTTGGTTATTGATTGTTGCTGCATATCACGTTTAATCAGAGCTTTATTTTGCAGATATGCATGACAGATCCCCAGAGAAGGATGGCATACCTTTGACATTGCGTATAAGAGCTGCCATAGCAACTGCTCTTGGAGCCGCTGCTGCTCGTGCAAAGTTGTTGGCTGATCAGGAAGACAGAGAGATTGAACATTTAGTAGCAACTATAATTGAAGCACAGGTAGCTAAGTTCGTGACTTTTTATATCTGTAACTCTTGGTAGTTGATTAGAAATTGTCGGATTGGGGTCTGAGCATATACCTCGTTGAAAAATTGTCATTTAACTGTTCTCTGCTTATTTGGCTAAGTAGATTGACAAATTGCAACACAAGATAAAGCATTTTGAAGATCTGGAGCTGATGATGGAAAAGGAACATGCTGAAATAGAAGAGCTAAAGAATTCAGTGTTAACTGAACGGATTGATGTGTTACAAAGGACATTTAGTGCTGGCGTCTCTAGGTGGAAAGATTATCCTTCTGTAAAATCCTAGACCGATTTGTATGCATATGGATAGTTTAGGTTTTCTGTGATTTACGATTGTACTTGCATTTTACATCAGTGCAATGAATATAACGCTGCATATTGACTTGAGCCAATCAACTCAAGACCTAGCAAATGTGGATGCTGTCATTAGCTTGTATAACGCCGACCTAGTTACTAAATTCATACTTAACTTTGCCTCTACTTACTGACAACCTCCAAAAGTCTAATTGCTTAACAATGCAAACTGCATGGTTTCCTTTTGCTCAATCTCCCTAATCTATTTTCAGAGCTTTCGTTAAGGATATTTAAAAAAGAAAACAAAATTTAATTAAAAAGGCTTTAATATATATATATATATATATATATATATATATATATATATATATATATATAATATGCGCATTTAAACTTTCTTTTTTAAGAAAGGGAAGTCATTTTAAAGAATTGTAACAATTAATTAGGAAAATATTTTTGGTTTACTAGTTCTACTGAGATAGGAAAAATAGGAAAATGTTATACGGAAATGTTTATTTGCACCAAGCAATAGAAAATGTTTCCTAAAAATTAGTTTCTACACCAAACACAAACAATTTTCATGAAGATTAATTTTTGTAAAACAAACGCATCCAAAATTTCGAAGACCCAGCAGATTATAGACGTAAAAGCCCAGCCTTATCAATTATCATGATGTTTAAGAATAGCTTATTTGATAATATATTATAGTGAAAATAATTAATTTAAGTAGATTCATCTACAGAAAATAAGTAGAGAAATTAATTATCAATGTCAAACATATTTTTTAGTAAGATTTATCTTTAACATACTTATATATATATATATATATTTATTATAGACAGTTTATTTATTTTTAATAAATTTAGTTTAGCCAAAAATTATCATCTATATATTATAACTGTTTGATTCTCAAGTATTTTTGTCCTTGTAAAAGATGTCATCACAGGGTTTCAAGAAAATGAGCTGTCTGGGATTTTAAATAAAGAAGAAGAAGCACACTGATTCTGTTAGCTTCAACATAGAAGTAGAGCTTGGAGTTGTTAGATAAATTACTACATATTCATAACTCATAAGAAACGGGGAAACAGAGATGGAGTTTCTCCCATAGAGAAAGCTGGCTTATTTATAACATAACAAGAGAGAGCGATAAGCAGAGAGTTAAATGGGAAATTCAACCTAGGCAAATGCAGAGCTTTCCCTGAGAACTAGTTGCACAGCTTGCACTCATAAATTTGGCCTGCAGAACTTTCTTGCATTCGGCAATGCACTGAGGAAGAGTGCATGGGTTGAGAGGGATCGCAAATGCGCTCTCCGCAGGACGTAGACCTAATACCAACACACCTATCACTGTGATCATCAAGATCATCCCCAACTTCTTATTCATCACTTTCTCTCCCATGCCAAACATAATTGGCTTCCACTCTTCAAAGTTTTACAACAGTACTATTCTTAGGCCCTTGAAATGCAAGAATTGCGTCTGCAATATTTATAGGCAGAATAAGGATCTTTCTTGATACCCTATTGGGAGGATCAGATTACAGATACGCATTAAATTAATGAAAAGCATAGGAACTTGGAGAATATAGCTGTAATATTAAACAAGAGATATACATCTATATAGATCCTACCTTATTTTATTGTTGAATAATGCTTATACCACCTGCAGCTTCCTCCATAGGGCATTCAGCAACTTTTCTCCAGAAATTGTGAAAGCCCACCAACGAGATGAATAACTATATATCCTAATGCTCTTCTGTTTTCCACGTGTAGTTTTTGGATTTCTGGGTTTCAGACAGTGTCAGTTCCTGATTTGCATTTGGCTCCTCTCTGCATCAATCATTGTATACTTAATTATGACCATTATTGGAATCATATGTAAGTGGTGTGAATCAAAGCACACACTGCTCAGAATGCAACTACGCAAGAAATGAATGAATATGGAAAGAAAGAATGCCACTGAAAATATAAAGAGCTAAAATATTCAAAATATGACAGATTACAAACATATCACGATAAGATAATTAAGAACACACGCAAATTTTCAGAGTGCGTGCATGTTTTAGTAAATTACACGCTATTTCCCTCGTTTGTGAAACTGGTGAGTAGACTAAATATCTCCCTCTCGCGCAAGAAATGAAATGATTAGGAAAAGATGAGTGAGTGTATGTTGTTTTGTGAATCAAGAGGCACAATATCCACTTATGCTAAAGAAGAAAAGAAGAAACCACGAGGATTACCAACGTCCCACTATAGAAGGGAGAAAAAAGACACCCAGTTTTAATCTATATATATTTTTGTTTACTTTGGTAAAAAATAGGCCATTATTATAGATTAGTATAAAAGAATTCACTAGGTTAAAATTCACAGTTGTGAACTGTGTAGAGGCCACTATCTATATTTTGTACCATTATCAATTGGCATGATAATCAAATGGGTTTATTTAAGTTATTCACGTTACTTCATTTTCTTATAAGTATTATTATTTCATAAGTAGAATAACAATTATCTATAAATAATTATTAATTAAACAAACAAAGACATGATAATTAAATAATATATGATGGTCATTATTCTCTCTTATGAAATATTACTACTCGATAAGTAGGATAGCAGTTACCAAAGTTATCCTACTATCAAATTGGTGGCGTGATTTCGCACAATTTGGCTTTTCAATTGTAGGGAAGGCAAAAGAAATTGATCTCTTAAAAACAAATTTAAAAAATGAGTGTTGTATAGATAAATAAAAAAAATCCAAATTAAATCGTGATATAAATTTAACTGGATCTGTATCAAGATATTCGGACCCATAAAATTGAGTTGTATTCAGAGCCCACTGAAGCCCACCTTGAAGAAAATAAGGTTATGTTCGTGAAAGGGAGGAACTTCTGGCAAAAAAAAAAAACCAGAAAAGGGAGGGAAAAAACAAAATATTCTCGCTTTGTAGACAAATGTGACATGACCGTTCCCTCTTATTTCTCAAAATGTTAATACGCCGTCTTAGGCTGGACTACTCCGACGATGAAGAGAATGAAGAAGTAGCGTCAGAGCCACCGCCACCTCCTCAACTTGAAACGGAAGCTGATTTACAACCCCAGCTTCAGACTGTCACTCTCCAACCTCCAAACCCTACCCAATTTCCCTCTGAACCTCTTGAAATCTCTGACGATGACGAATTCATCGATGTCTCTGATAATCTCTCACCGCCGTCTCCGAATCCCGCGCCTCAGGTTATTCCACTGTCTTCCCGCCCAAATTCCGGTGAGGGCCCAGGTTGTCCTATTAGCGATTCTCTTCGACGCCTTGGGTTGAGCTTGAGGAGGGAATGGTTGGATGCTTGTATTCGTGAACTGGAGAGCTCTGTCCGGGGTTTCGCAGGGTTTGATGTTACCACAAAGGCGAAGCTGTGTTTTGAGCAATTTCTATTTTCTGATATGAACTACTATGGGAGCGGCGTGCTTCCTGCGAATGTGGATTCCATGCATCTTGTTGACCTCCCCGGTCCCTATGTATTGCAGGTGTGGCTTTGTCATTCCCATGGATTTATTTATTTTTTAAACAAAAAAGAAGCACAACTACTTATTTATTCATTTGATTACATTCCACGAATGGGTTAAATGACATTTATTTCCTCTCTATATTGATGGTGTAATCTTGATGACATTTAAATTATTTGTAATGTGGTTCGACATAAGCAAAAATTATGGTTTCTTGCATTTCGAACCATGTTTATCCAATTATTCCGGCGTAAAAGTTGTGTCTTTGTTGGAACTTACTAGTTAAGGTGGTTGTAGTTTCAAGTATGAAGCGGCTGTAAGTTTGATGCTTGCAAAAAGGCTCAGAAGTTAAAATGACTGCAAGGAGAATTTCTATCGAGACTCCCCTAATCTTCTACCAAGGAGAGCCCTACTTTCTCAGAACTAATGTTTAGATGGCTGCTTGAGCAATTACTAATACAATATGTATTTTCCGCTGATAACTATCAAATTCATTTGTGGAAACTGGAAACTCACATGCCCATGCATTTTTTGTTATAATATTCCACTTATTGTAGATTGCATTGGCAGGTTGATGAAATAATTAATATCAGTTGTCCTCTTCGAGGCAGATATCAGCAAGCACCTCCTGGACTTAAACGGTGCCTGAAGTTGTCGATGACTGATGGCATTCAGAGGGTCTTTGGAATGGAATACAGGCCCATTCATGCTCTTGAAGTTTGTGCATCTGCTGGTTTAAAGGTTTCTCTGGTGCCACCCCTTTTTTTAATTTGAGTACATAGACTTGTTAAAAAACACTTTTCTGTATTCCTCTTGAGTATCTACAAGAGGAGGCTGACTTATTGAGGTTTTGAGATTAATATGGTCTTATTATTGTAAAGCATTCATGTTTATAACTGTGATGTGATTTAGCCTGAGATAATTTTAATCCTTGACTTATTGATGTGATACTCTTAGGTTGCCATCTGTAATGTTCATGTACGCCATGGACTTCTGATGCTGGTCCCTGAAACCATTGAAATCTTGGGTGGATTGGTTGAGCAGCTGGATGCAGCACGAAAGCGGGTTGTTGATGAATTGAATAAGCCACCTAGGGGAAAAAGGTAGAATTCATTAAATTGGATTATTTAGACTAAGACATATAACAGAAAATTAAATCTATAAACACGAACTGACGAAAGCCACATTAGTGCAAACTTTCCTGTTATATCTGTATTCTTGCATAACACGTGTTTGGAGTTGACACATGCGGGACAATTGTTGCTGGCTAGTATTAGATTACAACTCTGGATTTAGCAAAAGTTGATCCCCTCCCCCCACCTCTAGAAAACGATTATAGTATGTGATGTTACTGGAACATAAAGATGTGTATAGAAATTTGCAGATCCTTTACTGTTACATGGCATCCTTTAGTTTTATTTATTTTCATGTTGGTCAATGTTAGTTTATCTATAGGTCTGATGGGTGTAATGATTCTGGATTTTAAAGGGATTTTTCGAAACCACATTTGCTTGTTGATAAATTGGTCTTCATTATCCTCATGCAGAACTAAAAATGGAGTGCTTCCTCCTTTAGCAGCTAGAGCAACACTTGCTGCATGGCCAAGGGGAGTTGATGATCTTGGGCACACTAATCCCACAGTGCAAAGTACTGATTCCATTCCGGCAAACAATCAAGGTATATTATTATCTTACTGACAAATACATGTTTGTTTGTATGGATGGAGTTGTATATCTTTTTGTCATCTGTTTTCCATGTCTGTGTTAACTACAGATGCTAGCCGGAGCCTATCTGGCACTGGTAACAGCTTGACAGCAGGGGATACTTTGCCCATTGATGCACAAAATCCTGCTTCCAATTCAATACCCAACACGGTTTTAATTGCTGAGGCCATGCATGTGGATACAAATACAGATACCAATTCTGTCTCCATAGCAAATTCTATGGCTAACCAATTCTCTTCTACCATTAACCAATTCTCTGCAGGCAATCGATCTTCTCATACAGTTTCAAATGTTGTGGAGGAACATACAGATACCATTCATATGGTTAGACAGAATCACGTGGCTACTCAATGCTCTCCTATTGCTCAAAATGTTGTGGAGACAAACAAGGATAGAATTCCTGTAATCACAGAGAATACTCGTGTGAGTGGATCCTCCACCAGCATTTCAAATATTGATGATATCCATATGGTTGAGGCTACTGACCACCCACTCTTGCTGTCTGGAGACCAAGAAATTCCTTTCACGTACTTAGCTAGTTTGTCAGCCAAGTGGGCTGCAACAAAGGAGGAAGCTCCTTTTGTTCAGGGAAAAATTAAGGTATAAACTATATATATACTTGTTTTTCTTTTGTCAAAGAGCTTACCTCTTATGCGTACCTCAGTATTGAAAGTGCTTTTGTTGACCCTCCAGGTGATATGAGTAAATGTATTTTATTCATTATCAACATATTATCCTACACTGTTGTAGGAAGTTTTTGGATCAGAACCCATGCTTTTGTCTCTTCTCTCCTTTATATTAAGCTTCATATTGTTTGTGATTTTAAAGTCAGGCATAATTTAAGCTTCATATTGTCTGTGATTGAAAATTCAGTCATCATTTCTATCCTATGGAAAAATAGATTGATTCTTGGATGAAAATTATAGTTAAGCAAGTTCCTTAATATAGGTCCTGTCCTATCATCTTAGAATTCTACCTTTGTATAATGGATGTCATAATACTACTACTTATCTTTTTTCTTGAGTTTTTACTATATGATATTTTTCCTAAGAATAAATGCAAAATTTTGTAGTGCTTTTTGACTGGTGTAAAGGCATTCCAGTATAAGCGAAGGACAACATATGAGCTTCAGGCATACGTAGATGATGGTAGCCTTATTTCTGAGATCCTCATAGATCATAATGTGAGTTTTCTCTAAAATTTGAGCTTTTATGACATGGGCTTTATCTTCTTCACAGTAGTAATTTGATCAATTGCTTATGTTTTCAGATTGTCCAGAAAGGGATTGGTTATTCTCCAGACGAGGTCACTGCTGCTCTTTCATCTCCTGACATGAAAATAGTCCAAGACATGAAGGAGACTCTGCGTAAATTCCAATATTTTTTAGCAAACTTCGAGGTAATACTAATCTAATTTTAAGATTTGGTTGGTGATTCTCTTGCATTCTTTTGTTCCTCTCTATGAACATTAGGGAATCTGACAGATTCCTGCAAGTTCTTTGGCAGTTAGCCATGAGTTTCTGCTGTAAATTAATTATTTATTCGTCATTCTGTTAATTCGTTTCTTCTTGTGTTTTGTCTAGGGAGTAATGCTTGTGGAGTTAAATGGAAACTCTTCTCTTCCACTTGCCCTTGAGATGAGACAAGGCTGTCCTCAATCTGATGCATGGTTACTTCTGAGAAGGCTGAAGTCCCTTCTCCCTGAGCGAGTTAAAAAACATTGTCCTTCGGATCCGATTGATTTATCCCCTTAATTATCTGAATGGTTAGCACTTCATAATTTGATCGGGACATAGTTGGTGGCTCCAAATTCATTACTCCAAGCACATATATGCTATGGAGTCCTCCAATAATTGAGATGAAACCAAAACTGACATAAATATGAGGAAGGCATTGTTGTACAGGTCCAGAGAAGCGATAGAAGATGCGTGGTATTGATTTTGGTATGACGGACCTTCTCATTGAAACAATATATATAGAAGAAGAAACATGATGAATAAAGCTGACCTATACACACTGTGAAGGCGAGGCAGGAATTAGCGTAGAGGATCATATCATCATCACCGTTGTTTCTTCTGTTGCCAGACTATAGTAGAGGGATTTAGTTGTGGAAGATGAGAGTCTAGTCCTGTTGGCTGTATTGGGATACCTTATAGTTCTTGAGCACATATAGCAACCGTGAATGTAAATGATTTTATCAATTTAGTTGCACGTTTTCGTTAAGTGATTTTAGCTGCAGCTCTTTAGGTAGCCAGATTTGTGAAATACTATACTCTGATCTTGTCATGACCTCATTATATAAAATACCCGTTAGTTTAATATTCTGCTGCAATCCCTTTCTCATGAATATGGCATTGAGCGATCTCGTGAAACTCATTGAACTTAAGAATAATGCATACTGAAGATTTGTTCTTTTACTAATTACACGAAGGTTTTGGTGGCCTTTATCTTGGTAGGGAAAACTCCAATTTGATTTGTGATCCATTTCATCATATGCTGCAATATTCATTATAGTCATCCTAAATGAAACATCAACATAATATCTGAGTTTAACTTAATCTCATTGACCTTTATAAAAATGGTTTTGGCTATTTCCCATCTGAATAATTGCTTGCATAATTAGAAATTGTAATTTGACATGGCTATGTATGACCTAGGGACATATCTCTAATTGGGCTTGAGCTTGGGTTTCCTGATTGACTCGGGATACAGATATTTCTTTAAGCCCCTTAGATGAAGGAGCTTCTTGGTAATTGTATCTCTATCTGAAGGCCCTGAGATTAGTAGCCAGCGGTTCAACAACTCCAAAAATTCAGGGCAAAAAACCTTCCAATAGAACGTCGTGCTAATCCATGCTGGTTCTGTCAAGTACTGGTCTCCACGGCAAGCGCTATTCACAATTTCTTTGGCAGCTTCTGTGACGTGTCTTATAGGCATCAAACTAACTTGAACCTAATGCCATCAAATCATTTCAGTCATATGACGAAGCAAAATTTTAAAATACATGCAACCCCAGAAAGGAAAAGCTAGCTTACATCTCTCATTTCCTGGTCAAGAATTATTCGGCCTTCCTTGGCTAGGAACTTGCCTTGGGTCATTTCTGACTCAATTAACCCTGGAGTGACTGTAGTTATTCCTATGTCTCTTCCTAATTCAGTTCTCAGATTCTCATATAGGTTAAACACAGCCGCTTTGCTCGCCTGAAGATATTGAAAACTATAAATTGATTACTAATGACAAGGGCAGCATATTTTAAGGAATTAAGCTTAGCTTGTTGATAAGGTCTCTTACATTGTAGAAGATTATTCTTGGCGCTCGCAACCATCCAGCAGAAATTATGCTTATGATCTTACCTTTGCTTTCTCTAAGGTGGGGAATAGCAAAATATGTGCCGTTGATGTCCTGTTAAATACAGAGAATATCATCTTTTTGGTCCAAAGACGTAAACTTTGATAGAGATTAATAGTATTCATCTAAAAACAAGTTGCAAGAGTATATTTAGAAACATCATAATTCAATTCTGGAATCATATGGATATCCAGAGCTCTACCTCTAGTTACAATTGCGGGTGCAAACTTAGTGATGTCAGTGGAGTGTTCAAACAAGCAGGCAGGAACTATTCCAGCATTGTTCACCAGATGATCCACTGCAAACGTTTTTTTTTTTTTCAAGAAACCAAGAAAAAGGTCAATTTAAGTTCGAGTAATTAACCAAGCACTCCCGTAAACTTCGAAATGAAAAAATTTGGCTCACATCGTCCAAAGTGGTTCACTTTAAATCAATGAACCGTTTACAGTCTTCATCTCTAGAAACATCTGCTAGGATCATGATCACATCAGTCATCAGGGGACCCCAGCAACTAGGCTTTGCCGGCGACCTCTCAGAGTCTATTCTCTCTTCTGGCCACAAGGGCTAGACGGAATCCCCTCCTACCATATTCATATGCCAGATGTTTTGGAAAACAGCTAAAAAAAAGTCATTTAATTATAATAATCGAGCTGAGGCTTTGAAACATTAACCTTGGTAAGTGCAAGAACCTCGCCTATGCCTGAGGAGGCGCCAGTGATAAGTACTACTTTTCCGGCCACATTCTCACTGGATATTATTCTTCTGGTGTAGCGGAAGAACTTGATGAGCAGATACAGTGGCAAAATGCAGAGCAGCAAAGTCAGGCCTATTGGAGGAACTAGAATGTTCAAAATCCAATGAATGAAATCCATGGTTCGATTGGGCCTCTCTGCCTTGGCTGGAAGAAAGAAAACGGGTATGGGGTTGGAGAGCTCGTGAGAGATGGAAAAAGACGGAGAAAATAATTACTGCCGAGCGCTTTGATACACATAAGTTATTTTTATTATTATTCATGTACCTTTTTTATATATATATATTATTATTTTATACTATATTAATAATTAAAAATAAAATATAACAAAATATGTAAAAAAAATTGTATATGTGTATAATTATTTTTTTTTATAATCACAAGGTCGGTCAGCAACATAGCATTTCTACATGGAGTGTAATCAACATGTAGTACTTGTGGATACTGATTACGTGATAAAAATAATATTTTTACACTTTTTTTCTATCACATCTCATTTTTTATTATAGTTATAATATAAAAATAAAAATAAATATGATTGATAAATAATTAATAAATAATAATAAAATAATACATTAATTTTCATCCAGGCATTAAACAGTCATTCATTATTAAAATTGAACCAGGAAATGTTGTTTTTTTAATTGGTAAATTTAAAACAAAAATGGGGAAGAAGAAGCATAATAGAAATCTCATTAGGGTAAGAAAAATGTTGGAAACTAGCGTTTTCAATCCGGCTTCAGCTCTAGATTCTGTGACAAATGCAGATTCTCCTTACCAGATGTGTCCTAAAGGCCAAGCGGTTGAAGTAGCACCACTTCAGGGCAATGAATTGAAGAAAAAGAGTGCGCTTGGTACAAATTAAGGTTACCTTATAAAATGCTTAACTCTTCCTGTTTCTCTCCTATTACTGGTCACAGAAATAACTCATAAGATATCCCATTATGGGAAGTGGAAACAATGTTCTAAGATGTTGTAAATCATTATTAATATAACTGAAAACTGACAGTTACATCTCCAAATCACATTTGTTGCTCAAAATAACCATAGTGCAAACTAACATTTACTCTGCCTTAAGCTGTGGATTGTGTGATAAATGCAGATTGTCCTTCCTCCCCCCAGAAGTGATGGGAGATGTCCTAAAGGCCAAGCGAAGGACCAAGTCCACAAGTTCAGGACAAAACACCTTCCAAGGGAACATCACCTTCACCCATGAAGGCACTGTCACATACATATCTCCCCTGCATACGCTCTTCACAATTGCTTTAGCACATTCAGCTGCTGACTCCATTGGAATTCTTCCCAGACTTGGCTGTGCATAGCGTGAACAGAGTTAGCAAATTGCAGTTCTTAAATGTTAGAAGTGGATTCATTTCTCTGTCATTCTATTTATTTAAGTACTCAGCCAAAAAAAAAATACTGTGTGATGCTTTCATTCTTTTGGTTAGGAAGGAACAGAGTTAAACAGCCTGACTAATTTCCATCTACAATATGAAAAAAAAAAAAAAACTTGATAACTGGGTGTGTTGTGGACAAGACCAACCTTTGCACGTATGGCCCTCTTTGTGAGGTTTGTTTTGATAAAACCTGGCGTGACGATTGTTATGCCAATGGCCCAACCAAGTTCAGTTCTCAGAGTCTCAAAAAAGTTTATGACTGCTGCCTTGCTTGCCTGGAGCCATCCAACAATTACAACCAATTCATCATACTGATGATTAATAACAAAAAGAATGATAATTTAATTGAAATGAATGTCTCAGTCTCACATTATAGAAACTCTGTGCTGGAAAAGGGAACCATCCACCAGCTGAAGCTATCACTACGATCTTGCCTTTGCTGTTTTTCAGATGTGGAATTGCAAATAGAGTGCCATAAACTGGTCCCCAGAAATTCACTTCCTGTAATTTAACAGAGTTTGCTTCCAAATAAAGCATAAATAGGACAAGAAGAACACTACAAATTCTAATCTGCATCAGTTTATTTACCTAAAAGTCACCAATTTTATTCTCCATTTTTTGTGAGGTCATGATTCAATCTAAATGTCAAGTTTGTCATTCCATAAATCACTGTTGGCTGTTGCAGTTACGGACTGATTTTGAAGTCACTTCCTGAAGCTTAAGAAATCCCTACCAATTACTAACAGTACATAAGAAAATCATAATCTCCCAACTTAGACACTGCGCCCAGAATTAGTTCGTTTCCTACGTAAGTTTCTTATGAAAATCTTTTGCGAGCTGCATTTGAAACATTAATTGCTTACCATAACTGGACTTAGTGTAGAAACATCGTGACAGTGCTCCACCTCTCCATTCTCACTACCAATTCCAGCATTATTTACTAGATGATCCACTGTAACATCAATACCGTCAATCATAAGTAGAAAGAAAACAATGTAAGAAACGGGTAGTCAACCTTAAAATTTGACCGTAATACTTACATTGCCCAAAGTAATTCACTGTTTCGTCAACAAACCGCTTACAGTCTTCAACCTTAGTGACATTAGCACCGATTATGATAACATCTGGGGAGCCCAGAGAGCGGGCCTTATCAGCAACTGCTACCAGGTTGTCCTTTCTAATGTCAACCAGAGATAGAACTGCTCCTAGCCTAGCATATTCATAAGCAAGTTGCTTTTGGAAAACAAACAAGATAAGAACAAGAAGAAGAAGACTTGAGCAGGATTATTCACGAAACAAATAATACAAGTAGAAAAGCAATAAGAAATAATAGCCGAATATGTGTGTACAGACCTCGCCAATGCCTGAGGCTGCACCGGTGATTACTACTACTTTTCTTGCCAGATTTTCGCTGCACACCAACTTTTTCAAAGAAAGAAGCAGCTTGAAGAAAAGAAAAGGCACCATGAAAATGGGGAGCAGAACCAATGTTAGTGGAGGAAGTGCAATGTTGAGGAGCTTGTGAGTGAAACTCATTGCTTATGAGTTGTGATGTAGTGGGGAAATTTGAATAACTACTGCCTAGTCCTTTGGGCTCTGATACTATATGTAAATAATGAAGAATGATGATGAGGAAGAGCAAGAGAAGAGAGAAGCAGAAAATACAGTGTCTACAGAGGGGGTAGAAGCAGAACCTTTAATAGACCAAAGAAGAATCAACAATCCGGTTGAACCAATATGACAATTGCCTATTTGAGACAACTGTGGAAGGTTGGAAAATTGATACACGAGTGGGTCACATCTTATTTATGTGTACCGTTGAAAGCCTAAATATAGCATTTAATGAACAGGTCCCGGGATTAGGATCCCATCTTTTTTTATAAAAAAAAAGGACTCATTTTTTCATGATTTGGACTGTCAAAATTTTTAGACAGTCCAGATTATACCACGTAAGTTTGAGATTAAAATTAAAAGAAAATTCAAATTTCTCTCCCTTAAGTGGATTGTTTTAGTCTTTGCCTTCCTTTCCCCCTCTCAAATTCCATTTCTCTCTGAAGGCTCACCTCTCAAATGGCTTTTTTAGCAAATGGGTTTTTTCCCATTCCCATTCTTACCTGCAAGATGGGTCTTCTAGCAAATGGAACCAAGACTTGAACGAGCTTCTTCCTGCACTTAATCTCTCCCCTGCTCTGGGAATCATTCCATACAAACCTTTCAATCCACTTTCTTTCTAGTGAGGAGTAGTCCTAGGGGAGAAAACTAATAAGTGGATTAAAAAACACTACAAATCAATTAAAATCCATTCCTTTTCCAATAAACTGAAAGAATAAAAACGCAGTTTATTAACTTGAAAAGCTTCTAACTTACGGATGAACGGTTGAAGAAGTGGGGTTTTATTGAATTTTTTTTTTATTTTGTGCTTTTTTCTCAGAAGCCAAACAAACCCATTAAGAGCTTGGATAAGAAGGTACCCAGATTTTATGGGACAGTAGCAAAGCTACTTCACTTTGGGACAGAAGCTACCCAGATTTTATCTCTCTTTCATCAAAGATTTCTATTTCCAACAAAACTCAATCTTGCTATATATTTATCTCTCTTTGTTTTCAAAGACAGAGACTTAGCCGGCAATACTGTGAATGAATTCAACTCTGCATCTTCCGCCAGAGACTAAGTTCCTGCGTTTTTTATTTAAACAATGACGAAGCCTTGAAGAAAGACAGAAGAAGAGGAGAGTAAGACAAGAAAGAAATAAAAAATATTTTAAATTAAAAAAATATACCACGTGTCATGATGGCCGTCCAATTGTTGACCGTCGTTATTGCAGGCAATTGGATTCAAGATTTTCATGCAAAATCATGGGTGGTTGGCCTGGTAGGTATGATGGGTGAATTAAATATTTTTTTAATCAATAACTAGTATTTTTATATAAAAACGTCTAAAAATATAATTGATTAGAATTACTTTCATAAATAAATTTTTTTAAAATAATTATATTTTTATCATATTTAATTTATTAACAAAATCAAATTTATAAAGTAAAATATAAAAATGAGACCAGATAATATAAACAATAAAAATAATATTAATATCAAATTTTTTAAAAAAACTTATGTTGTTGAATCCACCCAATTTATGTTGGGACAAACTACACATGGATTAAGTCTAAGCAAAATTCAATTTAGCCTTAATTTTTATTTTTTTCTTATGAAGATTTTAAAATATTGAATTAGATCAATTTAAATTCAAATTTATTAACCCAAATATTAAGCTCAAATATAAATTTAATGAATTAAACCAAATATATTGATGGATGTTGAGAATGGAAATGGTGATGGCCATGATAACGGTGAAGTGCGAATGGAAGTGAAGTAATATTTAAGTATGTTTACATTTTAAATAAAATAAAATTAAATACACAAATGACGGAATATTATATATGTGTGTAGGGCTAAATTGCAGTGATTATGCAATAGAAGACTTCTTACTTCTTCACCAAACCCCCCATGATGCTTCTGCTAGTTATTTCTCTTCGCAGCCTCAGCTGGCACCTTCAACAACATATAGTGTAGACCCCATTCAAGTACAGCAGGAAAAAACCACCTCAACCATACCCCAACTCTGATCCAAGATGGCTCAGACAAATACAAGTCGCCGCGACAAGTGCTTTCCACAATGGCCTTCGCACATCTTTCTGTAGATTCAACTGGGAAAGTCCTACCCGTCACCCCAAACTATGAAAGGCAATAACGCAACATTATGCTCCATAGGAAAATTTCCTTTTGTTTATACTTGATATATAGTATTTAAGTTGCCCATGATGGCCAAAATAAAGCTTGGAAGCACAAAAGTGATTATTTATGAATCTGTAAAAACAAAAATATTCACTAGGCATTCTTTTGTCACTCTGATATTCAGTTATTAATGATGAAAAAGAACAAAAAGGAAAAGTTTCCAATTCTGTTGGTGAGAATGGTACTGCCATCAAGGAAGATGGCCGAGGTCAGACAGATATTGGCAAGGACTAGGAGAGAAGTTCCATCGTAGGGTAATTTTATATGAGCCTTTATCTTTCACTTGTTTAGCTTAGTTTTGGCAAATATACAAGCATTCTACTTCGATTTATATTCAGATTTAAGCTAACCTGTGATAAATTCTGGTCATTTGTCATTTCTGACTTAATAGGCCCCGGAGTCACTATCGTTATCCCAATATCTGGACCGAACTCAGCCCTCAATGTCTCAAAGAAGCTTATCATTGCTGCTTTGCTTGCCTGAAAATCATCAGAGTTATAACCACCGTATAAGATAGATGATATTCAATGTGTGAGAGTGTGCCTTAGAGATCCTCTTACATTGTAGAAGCTAATCTTTGGAATGGAGTACCATGCTCCCGTTGAAGAAATCACAACTAACTTTCCTCTACTTTTTCTCAAGTGTGGAACTGCAAAATGTGTAGCATACACTGAACCCCAGAAATTTATGTCCTAGGAAAGCAAGATCAGAAAGTCCAGTCAGTTTTGGGTCTGCACCCAGCATAATGACAAAATAACTTAGGTGATTCTAAGCCTGAGTTAGGAGTTTTTTTATTTTTAAAATTTTAAGAAATAAGTTAAAAAAATTTTAAAAAGTAAAAAAAATTAAAATTTTCATAACACAATAATTCAAAAATAATTCAACAAATAAAATAGAAAAACCAAAATTTTTTTTTGAATTTTTTTGAATTTATTTCTTAAAATAAAAATTATAAAAAAATAAAAAAATAAATAAAAAGAAATAAAAACCTACTCTGGACTAGGATAGATAAGTAGTGGAGAATGTTATTTTCATGGGAAAAAAATTTAATTTATTTCATGTAATTCTTTTAAAATTTGTGATTAAAATGGTAACCAATTTCTTCCTTTTTCATTTTTCCCCCCTATATTATCTTACTTACTAATACAACATAACATTAGCAATGATATTCTGCATGCAAAGGTAGGGAACATGAACATGAAAAGTTTATCTAATTATTTTCAGATTTTGCGAAAAAGAAATGCAAGATAAAGCAAAATACATAATATTGTACCATGGTTGGAGCCAAATCAGACAAGTTTCGGGAGAAATCTTCAAACAATTTGAATTGAACAATCCCAGCATTGTTCACTAAATGATCCACTGTTGCATAAGTACAATAATAATTAGTTCTTTCTTGTCTTCTCCATTTGTTTTAAAAAAATCTAAAATTAAGGGTGCAGAGACACACTTAAAAAGAAATGTAGTAATACTTATACTTAGTACTTACATTGGCCAAAATGGTTGATTGCCTCTCCAACGAAACGCTCAGAGTCTTGAATATTGGAAACATCAGCAGGAATCATAATAACATCAGGTGATCCCAGGTGTCGAGCTTTATCCAGCACTGCGCGTAGACGATCCTCTCTTCTGTCTACCAGGGCTAAACGAGCCCCTCTTCTTGCATACTCGTAAGCCAAAGCCTTCCAATAAACACCATTAATTGAAATTGCATTCAGCCAACGTAAGATTATATTACATGTGAGGGAATATCGATAAAAAATCAGAAGGGGCACTTTTATATTTCAAAATGAGTTGAATGGAGAATGAAGCATACCTCGCCAATTCCTGAAGAGGCTCCAGTGATGAGAACAACTTTGCCGGCCACATTTTCATTGTGTTGGAATCTTTTGAGCAGAGAAGATAGAAACTTGAAGAAATAGAAGGGAGGCACAAGACAGAGTAACGCAAAGAAAGCTGACGGAATAAGCACTATATTCAGCAAATCCATGCCTTTTGCCCTAGAAAGCAAAAACTGACTCTGGGCAACAGCATCTACCACCCCTACGGCTACGGCCTCCTAATCTCCTTTCTTTTGTAATGGGTCCGTTTAGAAATATTAATCTATCAATCACGCTATTCTCACCTTACTTTCTTTTAGTATCCTCTCATGCCCAAAAAACAAAGAAACAATTTAAACTGTAATAGCTCGGGGCATCAGAACCCCAGGCTCATCGGAGAGAAGAAGCAACTCAATCTCCTTAGGTCGAGATTGCCAAACATGAAAAGAGTCAAGTTGCTGCACACCGAAGTTGGCCAACCAGTCCGCTGGAGAGTTTGCCTCACGAAATGCATGACTTAATTTATACTTGTATTTGTTATTACTTTCTTACCGTGTGCTTGGAGAATATACCATCCAATAGTTTTTGTATTCGAATCATTATTTATCCC
>JASKGM010000008.1:669352-680356 GCA_034509205.1 Ceratonia siliqua
CCGAGCTGGGCCAACCCATTTGCCAGCTCTACCTTCAGGTCTCAGCATCCCACATGAATCCATTGCTTTCAACTGCCTATTATTTATATTATTTTAAAATTATACATAATATATACATATTTAATTTTAAATAAGTTCTCATTCATGTTATAATTATTCACAAATATTTTTTTAATTATAAAAATAAATAATATTATCATTCTATTATCTTTTAAAATTCAAAAACATATTCATTCATTTAATATTTTTTATGAAATAATTTTGATACAGATGATCCTAGACTTAGAATTCCCAATTGAGGGGGTTGAAGATAAGTGTTTTTTCCTTTTCCTTTTCCTTTTCCTTTTGTTAATCTAATTTTGATTGATTAAAATTGGGGAATCCTCAAATTTGAAACCAAGTCAGTACCAAAGAGACTATAAGAAGGAGGCTCCAATTCTGAGTCCAATATTTGTGTTTACGAAATTATTAAAACAGAAATAAAAAAACCATGAAGATGAATGAAGGGCCTAAATTATTACTAAAGTACGAGGATCCACACATCAAACCAATATTCCAATATTCTAATTCTATACGCACTCAAAGAGAAGAGCATGAATCATATCTGAATCACTGAATCAGTTGCCAAGGATTTTCACCAGTATCCATCCGATAATCGAAATTATAATTCACAAAGCAAGAAGCAGCATAAGAGTAAAAGAAAGAAAGGGGGACTACTGACTAGCCAGTGTAGATGTGAACGCCAATGGCAATAAGGAAGATGGTGATGAGGCCGAAGTAGATGATGGCGTGAACCAAGATGGAAGCGCCGCTGGTGTGCATATTCCCAAACTCAACCACCCTGCCCTTTCCTGGTATCTGAAACAACAGCCCTGGGCTCAACACCACAAACAGCAACACCGCTATCACCACTGGACCCCAATCTGCCATTTCCCCTTTCCAAATGCTACGGATCTGAGCAGAGTTTCAGAAGGGAGAGACTAGAGAGAGACCAAGATCAGATCCTGGACAGTTCAGACACAAGTGAAATTATTGACAACCAAATGGCATAAGGATTTTGGACTGCTGACGTCACTCAACCTGCTCTGGTACACGTGTCACCATCTCCTTCTCTGTCTTCAACGGCTCTGATGCTCCACTCTCCATATCGGTTTCCCTTTTTAATATTTTTTTCGAATTTGCCACTTCTCTCTCTCTCTCTCTCTCTGCTTTTTTCAAGTCAATGTCGGTTTGGCATTTTGTTTGAGCTGGATGTAATAACTTTAAAACTAAACAAGCAAATGAACTCAAACAGAGATAGATGAGAGGATGCTTTGAATTCTTGAATGCAATTGCAGAAAGCAAACAGACTGAGTGGAGAAGTTCAACATAGCCGTTAGATACAATGACCACTTTTTTTTAATGCTTGAAACGGTCGTCATAAGTTTATATATAGAAAACTTCTCTGAATCTTTTTAGTAGTTTCAGTGGAAATTGTACGTCTCTTGCTGGTCCAGAATTGTTTCCTCTGCTCCAACAGAAACGAGCGGGTTGGTCTGTGGAACTTTTAGGAGCTACTTCTACTGTGAAAGTATGTTTAAACTTGCTTTCGGAGACTTTCAGGAGTAAGAATCGTCTGCGCAATTTGACCAGCCCACTTTATGGATCCAGCATTTAGGAGTTGGATTTCAACTTTTCATGGTCGCTTCTCAAGTGGGCTTTCATTAATTTTAACTTATGGCCTTTACACATTGAGGTGCTTTAAGAATATTATTCAATTTGTACAAAAGGAACAACCTTTTCAATGACCAAGAGAATATATCACAAAATATCATAACGACGAATATGAATTTAGGTGTTGTTATTTCTTCTCAAAATTTCAAGTCCATGGAAAGATTTTGTTTTCATTATGAGAAGAAAAAGTGTTTTCCTGGATTCGTTTACATCCAATTTGTGGGATGGGGTACCGTTTCCTGCGGCTCTTAGCTCACTGGAGTTTTCAGCCATCCATCCATGACCATGAAGTGGATAGACAAATCTCCGCCTATGGTTCCTTGAAGAAGAAACAGGCTTCCTGCTTTTTTATATTTGCATTTTCTTGTACCCCATTATTGTTTATTCTGACTATGGTTTCAATTTCACAAAATTGGAGACCTCACGTTTAACAGACAAATTACCAGGTGTTGAATAATATTATATAAAACTATAAATTCTTATTTTTTTAACTGTTTTAGGTGATTGTATTTATATTTATTCATCTCATCTAAATGTTTAATAAATAAGTTTACTAAAATTTGAATACGATTAGATTTTAGCTAGAAAAATTATAAATAAAAGTGTTCTAATTTTTTTGTAATACATAACGATTAGTAACTGAAGTAAAGAAACTATGAAACGTCAAAAACGTAATTCAGTTATTCTTGTTAGAAATTAGAATATCACAGGACAAATTCTTTATTCACCATTTCCGTGCTTTGAATATGGGGTGTTTTGGGACAACGGATTGCTGACGTGCACGACTATAATTGGCATCAAATTAATCGCATTGAATTTCTCACTTCCCATTTCTTAGGGCTCCATTAAACGCACACACCCTCTTTCTCACCTGATTCTCTGTCCCCACTCGCCGGCCTGCCGGTGCACGTCCCCGGGAGTCTTGTTTCCGATAAGATTCCCGAGTGCCATTTTTTCGATTGCCGGATATATCCTCACTCCACTACCCCCTGCCTCGTACAATTTCAATTGACATCTCCCACTTTCAAAATCAATATTTTGATCGCATGTTTTGGAATTGTTTAGTTCAGGATTGAACTGTAATCTCCACCTTCGATACAGAAGCTGATAAATATTGCTGTAGGTGATTTTCTATGATTTTGGGTTATCTCGGATTTTATTTTATTACTACGGCTCCGTTTGAGTGCGTGGAAAACGTACCAGGATCGATAAATGACTTTCTAATTGGAAAACAATTTTTTTCCTTCTCTTTTGGGATGAGAAAGTCATAAAGGAAGGAAGAAGCAAGAAAGACAACTTTTTTTCATGATATATTGTTTTCTGTCTCTATTTTGAAATTCGATTATGGGATTTTAATGTTGCTTTGGTTGCAGGGGTTGGACCAGATTGTTTTCCAAGATGGCCAGTCAAGGCAGTTCTTCCCGAAAGAGTCTGTCCTTGACGAATATCTCTATGCAGGGAAAGAAGAAATCCTCTCAGAATGGAGCGCCTGAAACTACTAGAAAATCTATATCCATTACGCGGCCAACGTACGTTCTTGAGTTACCTTTATTCGGAAGACCCTAGCATTTTTTTTGACGGAATTTTGGTAATCTATGCTGTGCTTGTGGTTCCCGCAGAAATGGCCCTCCTTGTATTGATCATCTTTGTTTTCTTAATAGTTGATTCCCGTTGTCTCCCCTCCCCCCTTCGTTCTCGTTTGGCAGGGTATGTATCTGAATCGAAAATCAAAATCCTTTCATCTTATAGCCTTGTGTCAATAAAGCAGAGTTTCAAGGCTAAAGAGAAATTTGATTAAAAAAAAGAACAACTTCTTCGAGATATTTTTAGAACTTAGAAGTACACATAATCTGAAATACAATAATAGTCATTCTCGTGATCTTATGATTTTTTAGCTATCGTGTGTAGCTTTGCACTTGTAGAAACAGATATTCTTGTTGGCAGGTACAAAGGTCGGTCTTTTCAAAATGTCAGCGTTTAACAAATTTGACTTCACCTTGTCTTATTATTTGGTTTAATAAGGTTTTCTGTCTTTGATGGTGTATTAGTTTTGGGTCAGTCTCTAGTCATCAATTTCACTTTATCTACCAATTATATTCCTATTTGATACTTACGCTTTTAACTTATCACTTTCCAAGAACAAAGAGACATATGAAGTGAAGTCTAAAATGTCTTGTTATTAAGACTTCTGTGTTTCCTTAGAGATGCCTGAGCTTAGTACTTTGACGTTTGGGATGTACTTCTGTCTTGTTATTTTAGTCATCTGCCCCCTTGTAGCTGACTGAGTTATCAGTTACAGATGTATATGATCATGCAATGCCTATCTAAATAGGATTCTGCAAATAATGGAATTACATATTTTATGACATATCAGTTGTCAGTTATAAGGCTAAGCAGAGAAGCTTGAACACATTTCACGTTGAAGTAAGGCTCATAATAAAAGTTGTTAAAAGCCCTCCAAGAGATTTGCTTCATGAACATTTGTGACAGCTCGTGCCTCAGTATCTAACAAGATAGGCAGAAGATCAGGTTTTATTAATTTAAATCGTTGATGATGCTTCTGTCTCTGCTTGGATTTGGATTAGCAGATTAACGGGAGAGCGCACAGTAAAATCATTACGACTTTCAAAGGCCTTGACAGTACCTGAAACAACCACTGTGTATGAAGCTTGCCGTCGGATGGCTGCTCGTCGAGTTGATGCTCTATTACTGACTGATTCTAATGCTTTGCTATGTGGAATCCTCACGGACAAGGTATGAGTAATGAGTTGAACTTATTTTTTTGTTTCATCATTAAGAAAGCAAATAATAGATTTGGATTTTGTATCCGGTTTATGCAGTTTAACATACATCACTTTCTATCTCATTTTGTGGTTAAAGGATATAGCAACAAGAGTTATTGCCTGTGAGCTTAATCTTGAAGACACACCTGTTTCCAAGGTTATGACAAAGAATCCAACTTTTGTCCTTTCTGATACTCTTGCTGTGGAAGCCCTTCAAAAGATGGTGCAAGGTTGGAAATATGCAGAGGGGCACATAAATCTTTTCATGCTAGTTGTTATTCCATATCTCGCCATTTGAATAAAGGGCTGATATATGTTTACAGGGAAATTCAGACATTTACCTGTAGTGGATAATGGAGAAGTTATTGCCTTACTTGACATAGCAAAGTGTTTGTATGATGCTATCGCTCGTATGGAAAGGGCAGCTGAGAAAGGAAATGCTATTGCAGCAGCTGTTGAAGGAGTTGAAAAACACTGGGGCACATCTGCCTCCGGTTAGTTGAATATTCCTTTATTTGCTCTTTGATTTCTAATCAGGGCATCCATGCATAATCATGGTTGTAGTTAGGTTCTCACTTCTCAGTAGCTAATGGCTGAGTTTTTGTTAATGCTACTTTTGTGATTGTGCAGGCCCTAATACATTCATTGAGACTCTTAGGGAGAGGATGTTCAAGCCCTCTTTGTCTACAATCATCTCTGAGAATTCAAAGTAGGTAATACCTTCTTTTGTTTGGATTGAAGAAAAATTACCTTGTTTTCATCTTGTCTGCCTGTTTAGAATTACTTTCCTGGTTTACTTAACAGACTTTTGCACTTTGCAGGCTTGTAACAGTTTCACCCATAGAATCAGTTTTGACAACAACAAAGAAGATGCTTGAACTTCGTGCAAGCTGTGCAATTGTGTTAGTTGATGACAAACCTCGTGGCATTCTTACGTAAGTGTTTAGCCCCTGAAATCGTCACTCCTCTTTTTCTGAAAAGCTATACTTTGACTTCTTTTTATACCCTCCTAATTTCTAAATGTACTTTTGTTGTCATTTATCTATCATTATGTTTATTTTAATGGAATATAAACTACTTTCCATATTTCAGTTCAAAGGATATCTTGATGCGGGTAATTGCACAAAATCTTACTCCGGAGGCAACTCTTGTTGAGAAGGTACTTCTTCCTTTCATCTGTATGTTGTTTTGAAGAGATTATCAAATTTTGTCAGCTTAAATTATTATTAGATGTTGCAACATGTAGTAATATCTACAATCAAATTACTCTTCTCATGTACTGGAAGAAAGAGGTGATCATTCTGAAATTCATCCTTTTCATTTCTCTCCTTTTGCTATATGTTCAATAATCTGCAGGTTATGACTCCAAATCCAGAATGTGCAACAATTGATACACCAATTGTAGATGCACTTCACACTATGCATGATGGAAAATTTTTACATCTTCCTGTGGTTGATAGAGGTAACATAATGATATATGGGATGGTGAAGAGGTTTATGCGTTAGACATTTCTTCTGATTTGGCTTGTTGAAACAGATGGCAGTGTAGTTGCTGTGGTTGATGTGATTCATATCACTCATGCTGCTGTGGCAACAGCAAGTCAGGTTAGACTGTGATACCCACTACTGTTGATTTCTTGCAGCCTCTATTGAATGCATGTTGTTTGAATTCAGATAATTCGCTCTATAAATTTACTGCTTTTAGCAAATCCCTGTTAACAAAAGTATTTTTTCATGTCCTTGATTTGGTTTCTCTGCTAATAGTAAATATAGGTTTCAGATATAATTTGTGAATTGAGTATTAATATCTCAGCATGCATGGCTATTAATGTTTGATGACTAGCTCTGCATTCTGCATTAAGGTCCTAAACCTGGCAACAGCTTTGACTATTCAGCTGCGTCAAATGATTAATCCAATATAACTAGTTAACATTTTCTGCCTTTCCTTTTTATTTTTTCCTAACTTGAAGAACTGGGTTTTACGAAGGCATAATCTGCATATTTCTCTTCTGTTTCCCCCCTCCCCCTCTTCAACCTCCAAATATATAAAGTTACAGCATGCTGGAAAGAGATTTTAAATTCTACTGCTTTGTATTTCATCCGTACTATCAAAGTTCAGACTCATCAACTCCTGGAGCTTATTTTTCAGTAAGCTAGTGCCTGTTATTATGGTGATTTTAGATCTCGTATCATTCCTTGACTTATGAGGTCAACATATATACTATTATGTTTTTGTTTCATCTCATGGTTTTTTCTGACAATTCTTTTTTGTATATTTATTTCATTCATCACAAGTTGAACATATGGAAACGTTAAGCCCTTCATAACGCTTCTTTTCCTTAAATTTCAATTATGTGTTTATACTCTTTTATTAGTGAATCTATATAGAAAATTATGTTTGTAGTTACTTTTGTTGTTTAATCAATCATATTAATAAAATATGATAACTTTGCCCTTGGTAATTTCTGTGGCAACGTACGGTTAAGAGTTCCACTTCCCCCCCTCCCCCCCAAAAGAATATCAGTATTGCATTGTTTCCTCTAGAAAACCATGTTGGGAGTTTGTGATGCTAATATTGAATTTGCAAAGACTACGTTTCCAAAATTATGTTTTCTTTTTGTATATTTCTGATATTTTCTGATAAAACGTTTGTAACATTGCTATCATTATCTCCATTAAACAGATTGGAAATACTGGTAGCTTTAATAATGAAGCTGCAAGCTCCATGATGCAAAAATTTTGGGATTCAGCCATGGCCTTAACACCGAATGATGATGATGATGAGACACGAAGGTTATCTATTTGCATTGATGTTGCTGGATTCCAATATTTTAACGTACCTGGTACTTACTCACCTTTAATGGCATGCCAGTGACAATTCCTTGAAATTGGCTTCTGATGGAGGAGATACTGCAAAATCTTCTCCTTATCTTTCATCGAGTATGCCAAATACATTTTCCTTCAAAATACAAGACAAGAAGGGCCGAATGCATAGATTCACATGCGGTATGCAACCTATCATTTGTCATGAATTAGACCTTTGCATGTAAGTGTGGTCTTCCCTTTATCTGTGACAACTTTTGGATGATGGTTTGAACCTTTTGTTTGTTCCTTCCTTGCGGGCCTTGCATGAGTCTCACTCACACTTGAATTGACTTGGTTGTATTTCTCCGAAGAATTGATGCATAAATCTGTATTCCTCATTATATTTATAGTTTTGACTGTGGTACTGAATTGACAGGAGTAAGACTATAGTAATAAGCAAACACTTCTATATTGGATTTTGTCTTAATGCATAATGGATCTTCTATGAGTAATCTAATCCTGTCTGCACTCACAATTTTCAAAGTTAATTATGTGTTAAGTTAAAACTTATCAGTTGATTGGTTTTTGTGTGGTTGCTTGCAAGTTCAGATACTCGGAATTTGACGGAGGTTATAACTGCAATCATTCAGAGAGTTGGTAATGAAATTGACCCCAACAACCTGCCCCAAATTCTGGTATGTTCCAAAATGTTATGTTTATTTTCGCAAGGTTGGGTTAGTATGTTTTATCCTTCTCCTAACGCAAGCTGATCAAATTTTTGTTTGTAGTATGAAGATGAAGATCATGATAAAGTCGTGTTGGCTTCAGACAGTGATCTTGCTGCAGCTGTGGACCACGCAAGGATGGCTGGTATGAAGGTATGGAGGATCTTTCTGGCAAGGGAGATTGGTTGTTCTGAAGGAAAATTTTGATTTTTGACTAAATCAAGAAAGGTTCATTCATCACTTTTAAACAAAAATGATATGGGATTAATAAATTTCAAATTGGAATATCAAACCTTAATAATCATTAACTTTTAAGTAGGAAACTTCAGCATAATGAACACATCTTTTGTATAATTGGGAATTGGACATAGGATGGTAAAGATATTTAGTAGGAATATGTCCCAAAGAAGTGTTATGTTGACTTTGGAATGATAAATTTTGTAGGGACTGAAATTGCATTTAGACTACTCAGGAACACCTGGTCGGAGGAAAGGTTCTGGTTCAGGAAGTTTGGATTATGCTAAAAATCCAGACGCATGGGCCTCAGCTTATAGTGCTGTTGCTGCTGGAGCTGCAATCATTGCTGGCTTGGGCTTGATGACATACTTGAAACGAGTTTGATGAGAGGAGCAGAACTGAGTTTCTGTTAGAGCAGAGGCCAAACTGAAGTCAATTGTGAACTTTGGAGGAGGGGCACACTTTTTGCGCTTGCTAATCTCTATGTTCAGAATTTTTTGTACAAGTAACCATGTGTTTGTACGAGAAAAGTTCAAATATATTTATCCTTTGTTTTCTTTTTGCTGGTTATTGTACTGTCTGGACTCTGGAGTACATCATCCTGGATGATTTGTATTTTATAAATGAAGGTTTTGCAGCTTCATGAACGCTGGAGATTATGTGCAAGAACCAAGGACACAACCATAAGAGTTTGTCCATTTTTCTGACATTATGGGTTCCGGGAATCTTCTGATTAGGATTGAGTTCATAGGGATTAATCATTTGTGTATAAGTCTCGTTCGTTTAGTTTAGGCAGCTACCAACAGTTCCAGTACATAACAGAGATTCGAAGTCTTTCATCAATGGGTACCTTTTTTCTTAATGATAAAAATGGAACGTGTGCTAACATTACTCATACGTAGGACCATAGGAGGAACATCTATGGGCCTGGAACGCCTGATGGTGAAAATAGGGTCTAGTCATCATCGGTATGTGGGCCCACTGGCCCGTTTTCTGTACATTTTACATCATCTTTCATTTTGATTAGGTTTGTTATGCTACTCCTTTTTATTTTTTATTTTTTTATTTTTTAAAAATTTTAGAAAATTCAAAAATTCAAAAGAATTTTCGTAACACAATATTTAAAAAAATAAAAAAATAAAGTTAAAAAACAAAGAAAAATTAAAAAAATTGTTTATATATTTTTTATTTTTTTAAAAAAATAAAAATAATATTCTGAGTGACATAACGTAAACTTTTTAATTAACTCATTCTAGTACTATGTAGATTTAAATTTGATCATGTTAGCATTAATATGATAGATTATTTTAATAGTATTTTAATTATTCATTTATTTTCACCAATAAAAATAGAATTTTGAGATGAGAAAGATAAAAATATCATGATGATTCATTGGTGGTGCAAAAGGACCGATATGGGTTCCTCATCTACAACTACGTTGTCCCGAAAAGAAAAAGAAAAAACTAGCTTTAATTTTTTTCTGTTTTTAAAGAGAGAGGTAAAGTATAAAACAATACCACATTTATTTATTTTTTATTATTCTTTTTACTGTGCTCTTTCCTTGAGCAGGTGCACCGACAAGACAGCATCACACGTAGCTTGGTAGTTAAGAAAATGATACTTTTGATTCTCTTTTTTCTCAATCTCATCTAAAACAAAGCCTTTCACGTTATTAGTAGAAAAAATCTTTATGTGCTAACTTTAAAATTTTGATAAAATTAATATTTAATCTTGTGATAATGTACATTCTTAGCGTATTAACCTACACATTCTTATTAGAGGTACTCATAATATTATCAAACAACATGTAAATAACAAATTCATAATAACTAATAACTCATGCCATTGCATAACCTTTTTTTTTAATCATTTTTTAAAATTTTATCTTCTCAATACATAAATCAATACATTTATCTTTGAAAATAATTGTAATTTATTTGAAACATTCATGAAATTCTTTATCATATCTATAATATTCTTACAATATATATGTCTATACCTGGGGAATGTTTGAATTG
Source organism: Ceratonia siliqua (assembly GCA_034509205.1). Taxonomy (NCBI): domain Eukaryota; kingdom Viridiplantae; phylum Streptophyta; class Magnoliopsida; order Fabales; family Fabaceae; genus Ceratonia; species Ceratonia siliqua. The sequence goes on from JASKGM010000008.1 coordinate 679,634, forward strand.
AATTTGGAAGTTTGAAATCCCAAATTAGCGAATCCAAATGAAACCGAAATTTTCACGTGAAAAATAAAATAATTCCATACTTCACATGCATGCATCCCTTATATACATTTGCCCACCATACGCCGCCATGATTGGCAGTTTATTTCGTACCCTTTACTGAAATTTTTAATTATAATATATGTAACGTAAGCAGCATAAGATACAATAAATAAATAATATATATAACTTTCTCATAAATGACCCATAATAAAATTGAAGTATTTTGCATTGCCAACTAGTCCAAAAATATTAATTCGAGTAATACATTTTTTAATATTAACTGTTAAATAATTTTAATAGTGAAGATTACTCTCTCTTAATATTAAAATACTATATATCAAGAGAACCTACTCAAGAGAGAAGGAATAGTAGGACAAGGAAAATTGTGGAGGTCTTAAAAAATATATATCAAGTAGGCAGTTAAGATTGTTGTCATCCTTCTAATCCATATTACACTTTGTTCTTTTGATTCTTGTGAACCCTACTCACCTTCTACTCTTACCATAATTAAATCAATTATCAATGCAACCATTGTTCTTATTGTTTATTGGCCGCTTAAAGGGATCCTCCAAAAACGAAAATAGAAAGTGAAACAAGTTGGGGAACGGATCCCCTTATGTTCCTCTGGAACATGAAAGCTTCATTTTCCTTCTATCTTGGCCGTCCATTAGTATGGGCGGCCAA
>JASKGM010000008.1:694884-721887 GCA_034509205.1 Ceratonia siliqua
GCAGTAGCTTAGTATTTTATATTTTTTATATTATATTTTATATTATATTTATATTTTTTAATATTAATGGATTATTAGTTATTATATTTTTTTATGATTTTTTTATGATTTTTTATATTTATGGGTGAATAGTATCAAAAATTTTATTGGTGAATAGTACCAAAAAAATAGAAAAAATTCTTAAAAGATTTAAAAAAATTTTAAAAATTTATATGACCTAAACAATAATGAATTAATATTAAAAAAAAATTAAGATAAAAAAACATAAACTTTATTTGTCATGGGGCTGCAGTATAGTGTTCACCAATTAGTAATACTATAATTTTGCCTGTTATATCTTTGCATGGAAGGAAAACTGAAAAAGAATCACGAGGTTATTTATTCTTGCAATTTTTTAACTTGGAATCAAACTGATTTTTGGTAAGAATCCTGATACAAAAGTTTGGACTCAGACTTACTTTATTTAAATATTTTCTCTATATCACAACTAATGGCTTAAACTTAAACCAAACATTTGTAATAGAAGATTATTCCCTTGATTTTCTCTTCTTTTTTGAAACAAGAAACTAGATGCTCTTGTCCCATTTTTTTCATTCTGTGAATACTTCCTTTGGTATAAATGCTAAAGTTGTGATATTTTCATTCAGGTAGAAGTTGCTTCTTAAGGTTTCAATATTTCCTACACACTGAGGTAATGTAAAAAAAGTGACAATTTGAGAACGTATTCTCGTATGAATAGCAATTTCATATTCTATGTAGGCTTGTTAAAATGAGTTAAACCCATAGAGTTGACCTAGTTGGGTCGAAATATGAGGTAGGTTAGACTGTTATTTTAACATATCATATTATAAAAAGGCCTAAGTGGGCCAGCCCACATAGTTTGGGAGTCGACTTGGGTTGGGTTGAATCAGTTCATAGGGTCAAGAAAAAAAATAAAAAAAATTTACTTAATCAATTTATGTTATGTTATTGTAGTAATTTATGTTATGACTTGAGACTTCTTTATTAATGTTTTTAATTTATGTTATGTTATTGGAACTTTGAAGAAGACATTGTAGTAATGGTTGATGAAGAAGAAGATAAAAGGTTCTAATGTTATTATTGAGGAAGACATCGTAGTAATTTATGTTATGTTATTGAAATTTTAATGAATCTTTTATGTAATTTTTGTATTAAAATTTTGATGTAATTTAGTGATAATTAAATATAGTTGTTAAGTAATTTTATGAAAATATTAATTATATAAAATAAAATATGTGATCAATGGTTAGGTTAGAGATTTGCCAATTTATTTAAAATATGAGCTGGTCCACCCCAATCTAAAATATGAGCTGGTCCACCCCAATCGATATTTTGATGGCCCACTGTGGGATAAGTTATTCCATTTGACATGTCTAATTCTTTATCATCTCTTCTATTGTCTATTTTACTACCTCGGTCAAAGAGTTTGTGACTAAAGTGAATGGAATTACTCTTAGCTACTCGAAGGATTTTCAACAATGGGTTAAGAGCCTGGGAAGTAAATTTTGGGTATACAAAGAATGAGAGACACAAGCTTCTAAATTTACGTTTTCTAATGATTTTTTGTTGTTAGGTTATTTTGTAAATAAAGAAGAGTTTTGAGTTGTCATATGCAAATACTAAACACCTATTATAATGAGTAACCATGTCATACATTTCATCTTTATTGGTAAATTTTTTTGAGGCATGTAATACCCTAAAAGTTCTTATTTAATTAATATATATATGAGTTGAGTTCAAGTTGTTAAGGTGGACTGGCCTGCCTCAACCCGCCCTAGGTGTGTTGCGAGTTAAGCAGACTAACCCGTCCATAAAATTTAAAAAAAATGTAGTCTTCTTTCTCGTGAAACCAAAGAAAATCACTCAAAATTAGTGTTGAGATTGAATAGAGCTAAACCTAGTGAAACCAAAGCAAATCACCTACCAAAGAATAAAGAGAACCAATAAATCATAACCAAATCTATGAACAAATAAACCAGAAATTGGAACTTCAATCCCAAACCCCTTTGAACCAAAACAATGTTTGAATTTCCCTAAATCAACAATTAAACAATGCACAATCAGAAGAAAATAAAGTGGTCCCATGAAATCTCCCAAATCTTTAAATATTTGAAGCTTAGCAACTGAACATCATTAGCCTAAGATAAAGAAAAGTCATAACAGACACAGTCTGTCATCAAACCCTATCTCGATTGCCCACTCAGTCGCCATGAATCCTGAGTCAACTTAACTCTAATAAGCCCAGCTCGCTGCCATTCTTGGTCTCGCTCTAGGACCCTTTGCAACCCTAATATCCCACCTTATGTCCTTTTCCAATGAGCAATGTTTACATGTAGAGCTTTTCCTCAACCTCTACAAGCATGTTGATGTTGATTCTGACTCTCTTTCTCTCAAACTCGCTCACCTTCTCCAATTCTCTCAACATCTTGTGCAGCTATACTCGAGGGTCTACAGGATTTGGATTTAGGAAAAGGGCAAAGGTTAAAGGCTTAAAGGCTTAAAGCCAAGGGAGGGATGCGTTTTGGCCCCCTTAAAAAAAAACAAATAGATTATCCCTCGCACAACCTGCCTTAGCTCACTACTCGCCAAAATGGTGGGTTAGGAAAATCATTAACCCAACACATCTCATTTGTAAAGTTAAGTGAGTTAATCTAGTAAGTTCAGTTCAATTTAATAACCTTAATTTAAGGTAAGTTTTATTAATATATTAATTTTATCATAAAGTTCTTATATTGTCAAATATTTTAATTAATTAATATAAATATCAATCATCAATTCTTATTCCCTTAAAAAAATAAGAAAAGAAAATAATTCTTATTTAAAATTTTCATTTATATTTATAATTTATCGTAATATAAAAAAAATAAGTAATTTAACTATTAAATTATTATTTTAAAATAATAATATAATACATATAAATTATAAAAATAAATAATATAAATTGACATGTATATCTCAATACAAGCACTAGTATATATATAAGAATTTGTGCTGTTTAATTTAATTCTAGATTAGTCAAAATGCATTAAAGATAGTAAATGCAAGAGTTCAGAATGGGTGACACTGGAAAATGGAGGCTAAAGCGCTTCTTGATTCAGTGCCAACTTGACCCTCTCATCTCACCTCATCTCACATGGCCATGGGTCTTTCGCCTTTTTATTGTAGCCAAGACTTTGTACAGAGTTTCAGACGCCACGCCAACTTGAACTCTCGAATCTTGAATCCGGTCTTACAATCCAGTAATGCTTAGCAGTTATGTATCACCTTCTCGCTCTTCCTCTGAGTTACCGACTCGTGTCGGTGCCTCCCTTCCCCAAACCCAGTTGCCTCTCCTTCTTCTCTCCCCGTATTTACTGTCTGTCATTTTACAATGCACACATCAAATACGTGGTACCGATGGCCATGCCATTAATAATATTTGAGTTTTGACAGTTTTGAGTATTGCAGTAAAACATCGATATTTTCGCTTCCTACTCTCATTTCTTTTCCCCTCTTTTTGGATAAACTTCAAAGTGCCTCTATCTATTTGCTACTTCATCCTGTATTTTAGCCTTTTCCTGTCTCTACTCTACACGTATTTTGCCTTGCTGCTGGGTCTTTACTCTTGTTCTTTGTTGCTGGTGGTTGCATTGAAGCTGTGGGTAGGTGGGTGGATGGGTCTTGTTTTGTAGCTTTCCGCTTCCCTCTTATCTCCTCTTCCCCTCTTTTTCCCAGCGTATGTGGCGGATTAACCGGTGACTTTTCCATAATTCAGGTCCTAGACGAAGACCTCTACACTGGCCAAAGATAAAGCCTGGTAAATATCCTTCTTTTTGGCTTATGTGATTTGTATTTTCTTCTTCACTCTCTGGGTTTCTTCTCTTTTCTTTAGTACCTCTTTCGTTTCTTTACTCAGAAAACTGAGAATATAAAGAAAAGAAAAGAAGATTTTAAATCTGGGATATCGTACGTCTTTGGTTGGTTTTTCTTCCACACTTTTAGTTTTACCCGTTGCAGTCCTGGGAAGTTCAATTTTTTTCCCTCATCCAGGTATTCTTAGCAATTTGCTGGGGTTTTCGTTCTATTGGCCAATGATTTGAAGTCTTGAACTATATACAATTGTTCATATTCTTCCAGCCGCTGTGACTCTGTCTCGAAAAGATTTTCTGGCATTTCAATTTTCTGGCTGATATAAAAAAATTTCTTTTTAATAGACTTCGATAGTCTTGCTGATTGCCTCATGGGAGATGGATACGCAAAGCTGAAAGTTTTCCTTCATTTTCTAATTTCCAATCTTATTTCGTGCCCTACAAAATTTCCTTTATCTTCCAATTTTCAATCTTCTCTACCCCTTTCAAGAAGAAATTTCCTTTACCAGTTATTAAAGGAAGATGTTTGAACTGATCAACAGTATACTTGCAGATCTTTTGGATATGTGTGTGTATGATTATTTTCTTTGCTATATTGTTTCTTCTAAGAGTTGTTCCATTTCTCATTAATGCTTCTTATATGCAGATGCATATTAAGTTCTTGAAACTCAATCAGAAACCTAACAATACATATTTTTCTTTCTTTGGCAGATTGGATGGAAGTAGAATCTGATTTTCGAAGTTGGGATGAATTACTACCTGATGCACTAGGGCTAATCTTCACCAATCTTTCTCTCCAGGAGAAAGTGACGGTAATCCCCAGGGTTTGTAAATCATGGGCTAAAGCAGTAAATGGACCTTACTGCTGGCAAGAGATAGACATCGAGGAGTGGAGCAACCGCTGCCAGCCTGACCAACTTGACCGGATGCTTGAGATGCTGATTACAAGAAGTAGTGGATCCCTCCGCAAACTCTGTGTTTCTGGTCTCCAAACTGATGCAATTTTCAATTTCATTGCAGAAAAGTAAGCAGAACTGCACAGTTTCAACTAACATGCCCCATTACTTGCGGTTTACTGAGTTTAGAAGAAATCTTATGGTTGGATACTTCAATGTGATTATATTATGCTCATTGTTAGCAGGAAATAAATTTGACACATTTTTCATAATCTTATTTTGCTGCTGGTTCTTATTCAGTTATATTAATATCCTCATTGTCATATCTTTTGGACTAAAAGAAATTCAAATTGATTTGGTATTAGCTGGATTTGTGTCCAATAAGCTGGTCTTTCTTATATGGTATCCTTTTATTCTTTTGCAAGTGCTGGCTCCCTCCAGACTTTGCGACTGCCAAGGAGCAATATGAGTGATTCCACAGTTGAACAGATTGCTGGAAGGCTTTCTATGATTTCTTTCTTAGATGTGAGCTATTGTATTAAAACCAGTGCCTGTGCGCTAGAGATAATTGGAAAGAACTGCAAACTGCTCGAAGGGTTGTGTCGGAACATGCACCCATTAGATACTGCGGGCAAGCCCTTCCAAGATGATGAAGCGTACGCAATTGCCTCCACAATGCCTAAGCTCAAGCGTCTTGAAATGGCTTACCATCTTATCAGCACAGAGGGTGTTCTTCAAATACTCTCACTCTGTCCTAATCTTGAATTTTTGGATCTGAGGGGGTGTTGGGGAGTCAAACTTGACAACATGTTCCTTAAGCAGAATTTTCCTAAACTGAAGGTGTTGGGGCCTCTTGTACTAGGCTATTATGAGAGGGAGGGCTGGGATGATTGCTCAGATTTCTCAGATTCTTCTGAGTATTTGGCCTGGGAATTTGTGGCTGGTGACATGGGTGAATACTATGACGATGAAAGTGATAGTTATGATGGGATGTGGGATGATGAGGGAAGGCTAGAGGAGCTTGAGTTGAGGTTTTATGAAGGAATTGATGATGCGGCAATGTATTGGCCTCCATCTCCATAATCTGTATTTCAACCCTTGTAAATTGCATGCTTTTCTACTTTCTGTAACTGGTGCTTCTATTCTTGACTCTTATATGCTCTATGGATGTGTATTTGCATGAAAATGAAGGAGTTCGGTTTTCTTTGCCCCCTTGGTATTTCCTTTACATACCTAACATTAAAATGTATTTAGCTTCTGCCTGCCAATCAAAGAAAAGACAGCTCTCAAACCTCTTAATTTGAAAGAATTTGATTTCCGGGGACAAGGGAATGGAGGAGAGAGGGTGATTCACTTAACTAGGTGAACAGTTTGAGTTCAGTTCTATTCATTTATTAATTGAATGAATTTAAACAAACAAGTCAAGTTTAAAAATTTGATATTCGGTTAATTTAGCAAACAGTTCATTTAAAAATTAATATATATATATATATGATTGACTATTCTATCGGTTCCCTACAATCGTTCCTTGAAAATCTTTTGTTCTCACAGTTCTTTTTTTGTTTGTTTGTATTATTTGTTCATTCCTTATTTATTATATTTTAAAAATATTTAGATTTTTTTTTAATTTTAAATTTTTTTTAATGCATGATTCTTTTTAGATTTTTTGCTGGTTGTATTTATTTTTTAAAATTTGTCTTAGACTTACAATTAAATTCAATTATAAAATGGAATTTCTTTTTAAAAATATATATACTCACCTACCATCCTCTATAATATATTGTTCTTATTAAGTTTACCTAAATTTATTTAATTCATCTCATTTGTTTATTTAGTTAATTTAATATTTCTATATAATCTTAAACGAGTTTAAACAAATTAAAATTAAGCGAGAGTTTAAATTTGTTTTTAAACTCGTTTTATTAAACGTACCAAACCCGACAAAGTCGTTTGTTAAACAAGCGGCCCAAAGTCATTGATTTATCCCTCTAGCCACCTATATAGGTGGAAGAGACTATTTTAAATACTAGCTTGAAAATATCTGCCGGATGGAAAGACGAAAGTTATCGAAGTGGAATTGGAAATTGCAGTGGTTACTGGTTAGTGGTTAGTGACCCACCTACTAGCCTAGTACTATTATTTCATTGTGTTGAAAGATATGTAGGGATCTCTTTTTTTGGTGACCAATAAAATATCAAGTACTATTATTTGATGGAAAGTGAAATCAGTGGGTTGACGTGATATCCTTAAGCGTCACTCTGGATCGGGTGAGGTGATCTACAGTAAATTTAATCCACTTGTTCCAGCAGCTGATACATTACTTTCTTTGAAGAAGACACGATGATATTTGTGATTCACGTTTTGCTATTTTCTCTTCATGAAGCATATAAAGCTTTCAATGCTTAGAAAAGGAACGCTCATCTCCTCAGCCTTTCCTCGTTGCCCCCGGAGAAGTCCAGAGTTCTGATTTTTATTTTGCAGATGCTTCAAGGAGTTTTGTTTGCTGAGAAATACGAATCTAAGAAATCCTTTTTACTTGGATTGGTAAAATTGATCAGTATGCGTAGTAGTCACCGTACTTTATTCCCTGGGCCCATAGAATTCATTATTGAATAAATACGTATGCTTTTGAAATTTAAAAGAAACAGAGAAAGTGCCAATAGAGATATAATCAAACAAAAAGCAAAATGATTAATAAAAAGTCCCATATGCAGTTGAACTCAAATGATGTCAAGGAATCATCCTAAGTTTCTGACAACTCGCATGAGACTAGTCTTGGATGCCTTGAAAGGAGCAAAAAGTTGCCGGAGGACTTCCTTAAACCTGTGCAATTACTGATTGAAACTGTTTAAAATCAAATATCAGACATGGTAATGAATCAAGCGGTGGGTAATAGAGTTTCGATTAAGGAGCAGTGAATATCTGTTCGTTATGTTTCCAGGAATGTCTGACTCTAATGGATGTTTGTTCTTATTAATTTCTTATCACAAGTTTGTTTAGTATCCATGGTTTTCCCCTAGGTTTAACTTTGTTATTACCCACCACGGTTATCAGTCACATGATTGCACGTGATGAATGTTTTTGGATCTTGCAGGCTATTATGATCTGAATCCATCCTTTGAAACTTGTGTCGGACCATTCTATATTGGATTTAAAAATCAGAAATAGCCATAGGTGATGATGAGAGGTTTGATTGATAAGTGATGAGGCAGTGGTTGTGTGAGGGGTTGCTTTATGGAGTTAGATACAATCTTGAGCTGACAAAGCTAGTGATTATAATTTGTCCCGGTTATTTTTTGATGTGTAGCATCTTTAATAAATTCCTCTTGTTTGTTTCCTTATTGTGAATCGGGAATTGGTAGGGCTTCTTTGTCCTTCTTTGTCTATTTGTGAAGTGGAAGATACAGGACCACCAAAGGCAGACACCTCTCTTGCATCTTTCTTTCACATATCTGGTGCCTGTTTCCTGTTCCCAGATTTGATTCACAAGAATATACATTTCTGTCCTCTCAGTTTCATAATGCTTCAAGCTGTGGTCCCGCCTTCACAGATACAGTCACACACACGCATTAGCAGCTTCTATCTCCCACAAAGCATTACTTTACTTCTCAACTTTACCCTCAAAAATATTTCCATATACAGCCTCTGGGCTCTTCAATACAGTAAAAGTTTTTAGAGTGAAGGAGCAGGATTTAGAGAAGAGATGTGGCCTAAAACAAAAAAACACTTGTGATAACAATGAAGCTCTTGCACTGAGTTAAACAGAGTGTCTTTATTGAAGAGTATGAAAACAGGGTACATCTGATTACTCGTTTAAATACAAAATAAAAGCTAACAATATCTCCTAAAAACACTGAACAACTACTGATACTAACTTCCTATAAAATAGCGGCCAGCTAATGCACTACTATATCAGTTAATACACGATACATAACTAATGAAATAGTTGGTTGGTTATTGACTTCGTCTAAGCTAAAAACTAGGAACTAAAAACACAGTAATGAACCAATGAGACTTGAAGGAACATGTCGCCCAACCCACACTTGAAATTAAAGCTTTAGAAATTATCAATTTGTTTGTAGCTGTGCAGTCTGGACCCTTCTTTCTCATTTTGGGCCAGCCAAGATTTCGGTGAAGTCACCCACACAATCCCGTGGGCTGTCCCTTCTCCTCTGCAGAATAGAAATTCTGACCCAAGACTCCCTTTCCCAGCCTATAATCTCTCGAGTCTTGACCCAGACTATAAATGGGGAAATATTCAATGCTATACTGCAATTCATTGTCTATAAAGTCTGCAACGTAACCACTCTATCTATGTGAATTTCCTCTATTCTTTAATGAGATGCTCCGATAAATAAGTATTCATACTCCATTGATTTCAGATAATACAATTTTCTCTGGGTCTTCTCTATCGAGCCATAATAGGTAAAAATTGAATAATGTTATCTCAAATTTCTACTTATTTTATCAAGTACACGCTGATCAACAAGTTCTTTTAAGCCATACGGTGTGCTCTTAAAATTGATATTTTACATTTTGGATGAATCTCCTGTAGGAGTTCGGTTTAAGTGATTAAATTGGATTTATTTATTGTAATTCACCTGTCCATATCAAATTGGATGCAGAACTTATTAATATCTCTAACATATTGTAAATTTCAAATAAATCCATAAAATAATATCAAGAGCTTAATAGTTGAACACAAGTCCTTGGTCAACCCCGTAACTAATTTATTAACGTATATTAAAAAGAATAAGGAACACCAAGATTGAATGAAGTAAAGTAGGAAAATTAACCTTGACATTAAGAGAAATGAGACATATATATAATTTAAGCAGGTGAAGTTAAAGCATGAAAATTCAATTATTTTTTTATCATTTTTTATCTCTTATGATTATTTGTGTGTATCACGACAATTTTAATAAAAAAAAAATTTGATAGTGATTGTTTATATACACGTAAATAATTATGATAAAAAGATGACTCATAACCGGATCAGATCAAAACGAGGCATGGAAGGCAAAATAAAAATTTACGTTACAGTAGGGATTGGGAATATACCAGATCCTGTCAATGCGTGGATAGTGGTAGGAGAAGATGAAGAAAGGGGAGGAATGAGGGAGAAAAGAAAGGGGCAAGGCAAAAGGGGGGGTAGGTGGATGAATTGGACTTTTAAAAGTAGGGGTGTTTTAGTCAATTAGAATACCAACCATAACAATCCCCCGACCTCATTTTTGTTGCACGTGTTAGCTTTGGAACTGCAACGTTTCTCTGTGCACTCCTTGTTTTCCATGTGGTCAGTGGTCACCATTGCCTCCTTGCCCTACTCCCTGTCCGGCTGTGCCTCGCCCAGTCATAATACCATTACCAAACTCACACGACAAATAAATTAAATCATTATTTTACAAGACAACTTCCCAAAACTTATCATAAGCCTTTGGATTCCTCGGCTGCTCCCCTGACAATCTGTCAAAATGGTCATATGTACATCTTCATTTTTTTCTAAAATTAAAAGGAAAATAAATAAATTATTCCATTTGTATTTTTTAAAATTTAATATAAAATTATAAGGACCAATTTTTAAAATTCTGGCGAAATATTTATTTTTTGTTGTTGTTTTGGTCTATTACGAAATCCTTATTCAACTTGAAGTTTATATTCAAAATTTTAAGCAATGCATAAGTATGTATTTTCATTTTTTTATGTTATTAAATATCAATCTTCATGCCCTTTCATGTTTTTATTGATAATAATGACAATATTTTGCATATCAATTAGTTTATAAATTCAGTGAAGCGTGACAATATAATTGTATAGCAATTAGTTTGTGTTAATTGGTGATTGGTGACGGATTCTCTTAATGTGGTAGCTTATAAAATATGGTTTTTCATGTAACATTGAAAAATTAAATATCCTCTATAAAGAAAAAAGAAAACTTGATATACTTCTGCAAAAAAATTTCACACATTTTGCTTTGGGAAAAAACATATGCAACGTTGGCTCTCGGCTGAGCCGTTTATTCCGCTCCGCGCCGCGCCGCCCCAGCTCAAATACCCAAATAAGTGGCGATTAGTAGGTGGAGACCATGAGTATCAACAAATGAAGCAATTTGACTTGTTCGCCAACTTGGGTTTCAAACTCCCGATAATGTCCTTCAGCTAATAACTTGACCAAAACACCCTTCCTCAACTACCACCACCACCACGTCCCTACCCAACACTACCCCCAACCCACCGCTAGCCTCGGAGGCCAGACCCAGAGCCGTTTTCTTATAAAACCCTCACCAATTTTCTCTCCGTTCTCTTCAGGCACCTCTGAATCCTCTCTCCCCCAAATCTCCCTCTTTGTTAGATCCTGTCAGAGGATACCCATAGTAGCAACAAGATCAACGACAATGGCTGTCACCACTACCAACTCTCTCATTCCCCACAAATCCTTAATTCCTACCCATTCGCTTATTCCTTCCTCCAAACTCAACCAATCTTCCTTCCCCAATAAACCCAGACCTATCCCTTCCATTCTAGCCGTTCATGCGGCCGAACCAGCCAAGAACCCAGTCGTCTCCGATAAGCCATCTAAACCGCAAGCGACAGCCACGTCGTCTGCATCTGCTTCAGCTGCAACGACGACTACGACCCATAATGCGGGTCACGGAAAATGGAGCCTGGAAAGTTGGAAATCCAAGAAGGCCCTTCAGCTGCCCGAATACCCCAGTCAAGAGGAGCTGGAATCGGTGCTTCGGACCCTCGATGCCTTCCCTCCTATTGTGTTTGCGGGAGAGGCAAGGAGTTTGGAGGAGCGACTGGGAGAGGCTGCCATGGGAAATGCTTTTCTTCTACAAGGCGGAGATTGTGCCGAGAGCTTTAAGGAGTTCAATGCCAATAACATTCGTGACACCTTCAGAATTCTTCTCCAGATGAGTGTTGTTATGATGTTTGGAGGGCAAATGCCCGTCATTAAGGTGCGCGATTTTCCCTTGAATTTTCTTTTTTGTTTCAATTAGATTATAAGAAAAATCATTTTTTTTTTGGTGAATTGTCCGATAAACTTAAAAATGAACCGAATTGCAAATCTGGGTAATCGTTAAATAGGTGGGAAGGATGGCGGGTCAATTTGCAAAACCCAGATCGGACCCGTTCGAGGAGAAAAACGGCGTGAAGCTTCCGAGTTACCGAGGAGATAATGTGAACGGAGACGCTTTTGAAGAGAAGGCTAGAATTCCGGATCCACAAAGGTTGATAAGAGCTTACTGTCAATCGGCAGCCACCCTGAACCTTCTTAGAGCTTTTGCCACCGGAGGGTATGCTGCTATGCAAAGGGTCACTCAATGGAATTTGGACTTCACAGAGCACAGCGAGCAGGGAGACAGGTATATGCAAACTGAAGCTTAACTTGGCTATATCTTTATTCGATTTCTCTTACTAGTCTTCTTTCTTGAATTCGAATTATTTCTAGCTTTTTGGGAAGAGAAGCAAACATTTGTTTTGGGTCAGAACGATCAAATATTGGTCAAGCTTCGTTTTCTTGTCTATAAATAGGACAAAATTATGTTATTACCTTTTCCATCATCACCGCTTCCTTATTTACTTTCCACTTATGCACGAACAGGATATCGAGATTGGCCCTACTTTCGGTGTTAAAAATTAAAGGAAATAAAAGAACTTTATTTTTTTTTTTTAAGAATGAGGATTGAATTAGCTATTTACAACATCACAAGTTCAAAATTGTTGTAGCTTAAAGATATTTTTTTTCCATAGGAGATAAGGTAACGTGATAAATTGATAAGTAATTTGAAGAATAATAATATTTGCGCAACAGGTATAAAGGTGTAATGAATTTGAACTACAGATGAAAAGTTAAATAAATCCCATTCAAATTAAGGTAAATTCAGAGATATTGCAATTAAATTCAGGTATTGACATGGGTATAAGTATAAAAAAATGTATGAATACAGGTTTTTTGCAGATAGCATTATGTTCATACTTCATACAGTTTATTGTTGATTGGTGTACTCATACGAGAATGGTTGGCGGCCACAACTTATGGGTTATGGCGAGTGGTTGGTGGGTAGATGAAACATGTAATACGGTGGTGGGCAAAGGGTGGTTGTTCTTGACAAGTGATGGATGTTGACTTCAGCAGTTCAACTTGCCCTAGAAACTAACTAGTGTGTGTGTGTGTGTTTTGTTTTGGCCAAATAGCATTACTAGTGCTATAACTTTACATAAAAAGAATAAAATTACACCTGTGTGACGACGACATTTTTTAATTTCCACTGATGTGCTAAATGTACAGGATTTAAATTCTTGATAACAAACGATAGCTGAATGTGCATGTATACATATATATATGTGTATATAAGTGCCTGAATACATTGTGGTTTAGCTTTGTTCATCTTTGATGATATGTGTAGCTTGAGTAAAAATAACTCTGGTCTTGGCATGGCAGGTACCGAGAGCTTGCTCACCGAGTTGATGAGGCCCTTGGATTCATGGCTGCAGCTGGGCTTACGGTAGACCATCCTATAATGAAAACAACTGAGTTCTGGACTTCTCATGAATGCTTGCTATTGCCATATGAACAATCACTCACTAGGTTGGACTCAACTTCTGGCCTCTACTATGACTGCTCTGCCCATATGCTTTGGGCTGGGGAACGGACTAGGCAGCTGGATGGTGCCCATGTTGAATTTCTAAGAGGAATTGCTAATCCCCTGGGGATTAAGGTTAGGAAATGATTCTTCTGAACCAATCTAACATAAATTTTATGATAGAATCATAACTGCTTTACACGAGCAAGCAAACAAATCACTTTATCTGGAGTGTTTGATTTTTCATCCCTCCACATGAAGGCTTCTAAGTTCCTTGATTTACTCTATTGAAGTCGAAGTTAACTTATAAGTTGGCATTACATTTCAGGTAAGTGATAAGATGGATCCTAATGAGCTTGTTAAACTCATCGAGATCTTAAATCCCCAAAACAAACCAGGAAGAATAACTGTGATTACAAGGATGGGAGCTGAAAATATGAGAGTAAAGCTTCCACATCTAATCAGGGCAGTACGCAGAGCAGGGCAAATTGTCACATGGGTCAGCGATCCTATGCATGGAAACACCATAAAGGCTCCTTGTGGTCTTAAAACTCGCCCCTTTGATGCCATCAGGGTATAATTCTTATAACTCTTTCTCTTTCGACTGTTTGTAAGTGGCTGTTAAGTGATTTTATAAACGTAGATAAGGAAGTTTGGATTAAATATAGATGCTGGTTATTGCCGTCTTCCCCGACATAGAATAGAATCATTTGCTAGGCATAATCTTTGGGGGGGAAATCATGCTTTTGAGAATTTCTATCTGAAAGAAGGAAAAGCCATAAAAAGAAGATTGGGAAATTATTATGGACTGTGACTGTAATTGATGAAGTGTACGTATTTTGCAATGGTTTTGAATGTTTGGCATTAAGTATGGTTTACAATAAGGCTGCCGCCCACCGATTAGTTTGTTTAAGGTTTTATATTTCCAAGTGTAGTCCTAAATGGTGGGCTACCAAATTTAAAGGCTTAGAAGCTGGAGTAGTAGGTAGGAATTGATCTGCTTGTAAAAGGTAGGTACTGAAGTGAAGTAGTCAAGTGACCATTATTTTGTTTTTATGGGTAGGAAATGTCATTGTGGGGTTGGGTTGTATTTCTTAATCAGTAGGTGGGATTAGACATTTGTGAGCCATCTAGTTGTAAATATTAAATCTTTACCAACTTATAGAAGGAAACATCATTGGACTATGTCACAGTAGTATTGAGATATGATTATTGATACCACTAACTCCTTACACTTCATTGAACAGGCGGAGGTGAGGGCATTCTTCGATGTGCACGAACAAGAAGGAAGCCACCCGGGTGGAGTTCATCTAGAGATGACGGGTCAGAATGTGACCGAGTGCATTGGTGGGTCTAGGACGGTGACCTTCGATGACCTGAGCTCACGTTATCACACGCACTGTGACCCAAGGCTCAATGCTTCACAATCTCTTGAGCTTGCCTTCATCATCGCTGAACGGCTGAGAAAGAGTAGGATCAGATCGCAGCAGTCTCTTCCCTCTGTAGGGCTGTAAAATGGGTTTGGGAACCAACAAAGTATCTTTGTTCTTTTTCGTTTATATTTATCGACGGTTGTAATTGCACGATGGACATGAACCCTGCTAGCCAGTTAACATATGATGTGTAATGTATCTATATGTGTATATTGCGAGTCATGCGCGAGCCGACCAGCTAAGACACCACTCGCCTGCTCTTTTACTGTTAGTGGGGTGAGGTTCAATTGGCACTCCTTGTTTCACTTCTGATACTTTAATGCTTGTTATAATCCAAGTTATAACAACGGCTATAGACTGCGACTATATTAAGGGCCATGATTGTATCATATTTATCGATTTTTTCCAATACCTGTCAATTTTATTTTTATTAATTATTATTGCCTGTTTTTCTTATTAGTACTGATGAATATAATTTGAATATTTTCTCGCCATCCTTTGAATATGACACATTCTTCAATTGTTCTTCAACAGTCAACACTCTAGCTAAAGAGAGTAACTTGAAAAAAAGAAGGTTATCCAAGTTATAACAACTATAGAACTACATTAAGGGCCTTGATTGCATCATATTCATCGATTTCTTCCAATAACTTTTAATTTTATTTCTATTTATTATTATTGCCTGTTTTTCTCATGAGTACTGATGAATATAATTTGAATATTTTCTCGCCATCCTTTGAAGAGGACACATTCTCCGATTGTTCTTCATCACTCTAGTTAAAGAGACTCTTAAAAAAAAGGTTTTACGGAGCTAAATATGATGAAAAAAAACATAAGTAGCTTAAAGATATTTTATGGCATTAATCTTTTCAATTTGATTTCACATTTAATTTTTCATACTTAGATGCAAAAAAGGTTCATCATTAGTCATCCTCTTATTTATTTACATTCTTTTCTAATTTCTACAACCATCCTACTCACTGCAAAGTCGTAGACATTTATATAAAAATGTATAACTGGTTAACAAAAAAATTATAACAAAAGCACCTATCAAACAGATTAATTTATTTAAATGAACAAAACATCAAATATTTTAATTTACTTAAAGCTTCAATTTTATGCACGAAAAGATTTTAAAAAATGAAACTTTAAATATAAATTATTTTCTTCCGACAAATTTAACACTACTGGCTCTTTTTTTTTTTTGGTAGTTTCTTAAAATATACAAAATTCATGCAAGTTATAGTAACATATCTTTTTAATAATTAACATCACTTTATTAAGTATAAAACGAATGCTTCATTTTCTTATTTCCAAATTTTATTTTCAAAAAATAATTTAGTTTTTTTAAGCAAGTGGGGAAATGGAACGGAAAACCCAAAAGAAGATTCGAAGAAAAAGAAAAATAGAGGAGAAAGGCGAGCTCAAGCTGAGGGGTGGCGTAGGAAAACCGCGCACACGGTAAGGAAGCGCTTTAAAGCTATTCTTTCGCGTACTCGTGCCGTCGTATCTCTCTTTTTCAAGCGGCATCTGAAGTGCAGAGAACAGAGCTGGTGGTTTTGGATTGCATTTTGCAATTGTGGTCAAATCTGCAACGGATATTGATGGAAAATTCTCCGGCGCAGACGGCGGGAGGACCCAGAGATCGCAGAGCAGATGCTCTTGGAGACCTTCGAGTCCTTCCCGATGAAATTCTCTGCGCAATTTTGGAGCAACTCACTCCTCGAGACGTTGCTCGTGTCGCTTGCGTTAGCAGGTTTTTCTATAAGTCTCCTTCTGTTTATCGTTCAATGTATACAAATTCGAATTCTGTAATCTCTCCCTTTATTATTCTCGTCTGCCGGGCGTTCAAGGCTCTTGTTTTGTTTCGACCATATATTACTTCATTCTTCTCTCCTCATTAATGGCCAAGCTCGGGTTTTTGGGCTTAATTTTCATTGTTTAGCCTTTGTTTGGGAACTAACTGAGCAGGAAAAGAAAACGAGATGAAAGAAATTAATTGGAATGAAAAAAATAAGGGAAAAGAATCGTCTATGTTATTTTTTTTTTTTTTGAAGTTACCCACATTTCTGACTACTATACCACACATAGTGGCTCATCGAAGATAAAATTTAAAATTACATGTTTAGTATAATTAGTTGTAAAGTTGATACTTTGGGGAGGTTAATTGTGTAATATTGAATATGATCACTTTTGTCTTATATCCTAACTTTCTCTCCACTTTCTTTTTATTTTGGTAGAAAATAATTTCTATGAAATTTAGATGAAATATTCTCGTCATTCTCATTCTTATTGTTTTTTGTTCCCAAACAAATTGTTAATTTCACCTCTAATTTTCGTACCTCCCGAAATTATTCCCTCCACTCTCACCCCCGTCCAAAAGTGTTAAAATTCGCCTCCTTCAAAATTTCACAAGCTTAGGAATAGCTAGATATGGTTACTGTGAAAGTAATGTAGACAAGGTATAGAATTTAGATGCGAAGTCTTTGCAATTGCATTTGATTGTTTAATTTGTGACAGTAGTCACCAAAAGCAATTATTTGCTAAGATCAATATCTTAAACGATCCATGATGAAGAGATTAGTGAGAGCCATTTACAAAATTGCTCATGTTTTCTAAGATAGAGATGGTACTTTAAAAGGAATTTTTGTTAGGTTTGTCACTGTTGATAAAGCCAACAAGCATCCTATAGCCCATTTGTAGCTTGGAAGTTTTGGTTTTGAGTTTACCTGGTCATTGACCTCTCTTGACTGTTATAATATAATTTAGATATGATTCACTTCAGGTAGTTGTGCAATTCATGTGTGAGTGGGATTGATTGCTATCTTCTCCTTGATATAGTCTTCAGGAAAGTTTAAGAAATATGCTTTTGGTTATAAGTACTAAGTTCCATGAGTTCTGCGAAACATTTTTAGGTGTAGAGCACATGTTTTTGTATTTTCGTTTCACTTAGTTTGGAAAAGCATTACCCACTTCAGTTCTAAAATTCAAATATCAAGCAACTCCCTAGGTAGCAGCGGAAACTTTGCTTTGTATTTATTTCTGCTCTTTTTCTTATACTTTGTCCAGCTGCTT
The DNA here is from genome assembly GCA_034509205.1 of Ceratonia siliqua. Lineage (NCBI taxonomy): Eukaryota > Viridiplantae > Streptophyta > Magnoliopsida > Fabales > Fabaceae > Ceratonia > Ceratonia siliqua. Next base: position 712,748 of record JASKGM010000008.1, read on the forward strand.
GCTACTTTGAGGAGAATGTTGATGGAAGTATGACAACATTTTCTGTCGCGTTTCTAATAACTGGATAATTTTATTTAATATGCAGCGTGATGTACATATTATGTAATGAAGAATCACTGTGGATGATTTTATGCCTTAAAGGAGTGTCTGGTTTGCTTCAGTACAAATGCTCTTGGAAGAAAACTGCCCTGCATCTGTATGTCTCCGAGCACGTATTATTGCGCATATCAAATATTTTAATTCCCTTCGTCATGTTGCTGAAAGTTTTTCATTCCTAGGAATCTGAAAGCTGTATGGTTCTTCATTTCACTTTCTATTTAATATACTTCATAACATATGTGGAATTGGGCATTTTGAATGCAGTGAGAATTTTCCAGATAAATACAAGGAGGGCCACAGAGGACCTTTGCATTTTGATGGTGATAGTTCTGATACCATGGGCTCTTATTTGTCTTCCATTTTCTTCGCATTTTTAAGCTATATGGCCTTAAACAATCTTAGAGAAGAATTTTATCTGTGGCAGATATTGACACAATGCTCTGCTTATCTACCTGCAGGATTCAACTCATTATTTTTGTATAGAAGATTATACAGGTGTCATACCACGTTGGATGCATTTTATGCGGACAATGGAAATGTGGAAAGAAGAAAAGACATCTCTCTAAAAGACTTTCATGATGAGTATGATGGGAAGAAACCGGTACAATGATAACAGTTTTAATAGTGAATTACATTAATTTATTTCCTCCAAATTGTCATACCATTGTTTCATTTTTTTTTGAAAACTTTTTTGATAGATAAGAAAGGAAAAAATTGTATACATATTTGCTATTAACTTCAGAAGGAATTGGGTACTGTTTTCCCCTTCATTTTGAAAAAGATGGGGAAACATGAATGAGAAAACATTATCTTTTATGAAAAGTGATGCTGGCATGGCTAATGGTTTAATTTTTATTGAAATGGAAGTTTGGATATCTTAGAGCTCATAAATTGTGAATTATCAATAGTTAATGGTTTACTTTTTATTGAGATGGAATTTTGATAAATTACACTTCCCAGATTATGCTTACTGGATTGGCTGATACATGGCCTGCGAGGCATAAATGGACAACTGATCAGCTATTGCTAAACTATGGAGATGTAGCATTTAAGATTTCTCAAAGGAGTTCGCGGAAGGTCTCAATGAAGTTTAAGGATTATGTCTCATACATGAAACTTCAGCATGATGAAGATCCCTTATACATTTTTGATGAAAAGGTACTTGTATGGAGATATTTTTGTTTCTATAATGCCCCCCCCTACCCCCATTTCCTAGTTCTTTCAATGTGAGAGTTTGAGGAGCTCTTTTAACTTTTATTTCTCTCTCAGTTTGGTGAAGTTGCACCCAGCTTGCTGAAGGATTACTGTGTCCCTCATCTGTTTCAAGAAGACTTCTTCGATATCTTAGATGCAGATAAACGACCATCCTATAGGTGGCTCATAATAGGGCCAGAGAGATCCGGTGCCTCTTGGCATGTTGATCCTGCTCTTACTAGTGCATGGAATACTCTTCTTTCTGGCCGTAAAAGGTGAAAACATTGTGCCTCTTGACATGGAAGTTTTGTCTCTGTTTCAGTTGTGTAGCATAGATGATGACATTTCAACATGGTGACTGAAAACTGTATGCATTGTCTGTTTTGAGTTTGTTCCTTAAAAATAATGAGTTAGCACTGTCAGATTATTGCTATTAATATTACTGTTAGTACTTATCCATGCACAACATAGCCCAATGGCTGTTCGATGTAAACATCTCATCCTGATTGCAAATTTCATATTTGGTTGAGGCAACCTAAGTTACTTTAGCACAACTCATTCTGAATTTATGCTACAGAACAGAATTTCCTCTCTAGATTCTAAGATAGGAGGGTTGAGGTAACGTGTGGAAACTTGAAAGTAATGTGATTGGACCCTTTCAGATGTGGTGTTATCCCTGTTATACCCTAATATCTAGAAAGTATTCTGTTTTCACATGGACTGAAGTTGGTCTAGCAAGAAGGCTAGAAGAATGTAATCTGTCCTTTATAAACATTTCATGGTTTTTCAACTTGCTGGGCTCTTATTTATGGTGTTCTGAAATAGATTAGATATAAATCATTTAAAGAAGTCGTTTTCTTTTTCCTTTTCCTTTTTGTGTGTGTTGTGGGGAGGGGATATTTTCTCAAAAAACACTTGCACCTTTGGGAGCTTTCTTGTCATACAGGAATGCTGTTTTAACTTCTAGACATCCTTCTTAACATAGGAGTCAATGGATTACTAAATCAACATCATAGCACAGCATAAGGATAATATAAATGTGGCTAGGTATCACTGCTTGGTTCAATAATTTAGTAACTACTTAATTTTTTTTTATGATGATGTCACCACAAACAACATGAATTTAATGTAATTAGTTGTTTAGACTTCCCCTATGTTAGTGGTTGACTATGTTTCAAATAACTAATGCCTAAGATGTAATGTTTCACTTGCATTTCATAGATGGGCTCTATATCCTCCAGGAAAGGTGCCTTTGGGTGTCACAGTGCATGTTAATGAAGAAGATGGTGATGTTAATGTTGATACTCCATCATCACTGCAGGTATTCTATTGTTGCATTATGAGCAATTAATTTTATTTTTTGGCTGCATATAATTATGCCTACTTTATTGTGCCTATCTGTTCATGTGGTCACTCAAACTTCTCTATGTTTACAGTGGTGGCTAGACTTTTATCCACTTCTTGCTGATGAAGACAAGCCAATTGAGTTTACACAACTACCTGGAGAGACAATTTATGTTCCAAGTGGATGGTGGCACTGTGTTCTAAATTTGGAAACAACTATTGCTGTCACACAGAATTTTGTAAATTCCAATAACTTTGAATTTGTATGCTTGGATATGGCACCTGGTTATCGTCATAAAGGAGTTTGCCGTGCTGGGTTGCTTGCTCTTGATGAAGATAGTTACGAACATGTCAGGCAGAATATGTTATGTAATGAAAAAAACTCAAGTTATTCCAATTTGTCAAGGAGAGAGAAAAGAGCACGAACTAATAAAGATGGAGATGATTTAAATCATGAAAGAACCATAAATGGTGCATCTAGAAGCTATAATTTATGGAAAGATGGGTTTTCTTATGATATAAATTTCTTATCCATGTTTTTGGATAAGGATAGAGACCACTACAGTTCCCCTTGGAGCTCAGGCAACAGCATTGGCCAACGAGAACTAAGAGAATGGTTATCTAAACTTTGGATTGGAAAACCTGGAATGAGAGATCTCATACTGAAGGTATGTTTTTTGCCCTTTTGACATATTCTATAAGCTTGCAAAGTTACCTTATTGGATGTGATGACCTTTTTCTGTTTATGTATGTCTAGGGGGCATGTATTGCGCTAAATGCTGACAAGTGGTTAGAATGCCTATCAGAAATTTGCTCCTTCCACAATCTGCCCTCTCCTACTGATGATGAAAGGCTTCCTGTTGGTACGGGTAGCAATCCTGTGAGTTTTTATTTGTGCCTTTATAAATTTTGACTTACCTGTTTTCCAGAACATTGAACTATTCCAATTTTTTAGGCTTAGGTGAAAATATGTGGTCCTTAACATTTCCAACAATAATGTTCAAAACCTACTATTGCCTTTGTAAAAAAGTTTAGTGGAACCATTTGCAAGGATTTCTTGGTTCAGTCAAAGTGCCAGTGCTTATCCTTGTAAGGATGATCTCACATCCTGAACGTAGCCTCTCTTTTTGTACATTATCAACATTTTGGGCAGTACTCAGAGGCCAGCTTCACTAATCTTGGGATCTAGGCACATGGTCATGCAGCATATGGGCTAGATGAGTTTTACCATTGTAGAAAGGCACTATGATGGAAACCTTATACTGTCTTTATTTACCCTTTCATTATCTATCAAACAAGGAAAAATTAAGGTAAATTGATATCATTTATCTTCGAACATTAGGAGTCAGTTTGGCGTAAACCCCTGTGAGGTTACACTTAGAGTAACTTAGGCATGGTTTGCTACTGTTTCCTTTCTAAAAACCATAAATTGCATATAAGTTTTTAAGCAAAATGCATGTTCTTGTCATTGGACAATGGACATCACCCAGCCATTCTGATTTCCTCTAAATCCGTGTCCAGCAGCTTTGAAATTGCTAATCTGCCAAAATATATGGTGATTGAACCACATTTCATTGCCTTTCATTCTCTCCCCTTGGGTTTTTTCTTCATCACTTGTGAACCAGAAGAAGATCATTGATGAACCACTTTTCTTTGATATCTGTCTCATCTTCCAATTTGATGAACCAGAATTTTGATGATGCAAATTTTGCTCAGAAAGAGAGAATTTATATTTCATTTGAATGTTTACAGAACATAGAACTGGATTCCTACTCCCGTTGATCTAAATGCAACCATTGATTACATCTCTAGATCTCTCTATAACTTCTCCACATTTATCTCCAAGTTTTCTTTGAACTTTCTCTAGGATTAGTTCCCCCCCGTGATAGAACTTCCTGACTCTACTTGTGGAGAAAATACTACTATATGCTCTGAATTTTCTGATAAGATAAAACTCCTTTCTTTATCCTGGAAAGGAGAAAATTATCCATATTTCCTTGAGAGAAAATCTGCCTTGTTGCTTCAGATAAGTTTATCCAAGGATTTCTGTATTTTTTTTTATAGCAAGATAGTTCTTCTTTTATCTTTTTTAATTAGAGTGTTGGTTTCTTTAAGATAATACAGCTGCATTATTTTTAGGAAACTTTATTTTCCTAACAGAAAAGAGAGTTTTCATCTCTCCTATGACTCTTAGTGAGGCTTTCATCTTCCAGACCTGTTCTTTTTGAACTCTTTGGACCTTCCACCGCTTTAGGTAGGTCCATTGAATATAATTTTTGGCCCGGCCTCAACCCAGAATTTCCTTGGGTGACTGGATCATCATTATATAGATAAAAGAAAGCACCCGAGAATTTCTACTGCACTAGGAAAACCAAAATTGCTTACAAGATCAAATGGAGTTTTATTTACTCCCCGTCTTTGTAGATTAATGAAATATTATTTCATTGTTGTTAAACTTATAAATATACAAGCGAATTACTTAGCTGTCTTTCTTAAGGTTCTCTAGTTGAATCATGACATGAGAATGGTTTGTGGTATGCTCAATTGACCATCTAATTTGGTACTTGTCTACTTGAAGCATCAATTCTCTTTCCAACTCTGGTAAATTGGTAATATTTCTCATTCTCAACAGGTTTATCTTGTGGGAAACTCTGTTGTTAAAATTTTTGTTGAAGGAGGGCTAGAAGCTGCACTTTATTGTTTAGGCACTGAGGTACTTTATCAGTAATTTGTTGCTCTGTTGCATCTGCTACACAAAGCTAACTTTCATATTGCATATTCTACAGCTAGAGTTTTACAGCATACTGCGTGAAGTCAACTCCCCTCTCAGGAATCATATTCCTAATGTTTTGGCCAGTGGGATTCTTTATCTTGAAGATGGCTCTTACGCCAATCTTCCTTGGGATGGAAAGGGAGTTCCTAATGTCATTGCCAAGAGCAATCTTATCAAGCAGAAACACGGAGTCGAGGGTTTCTCATTTGGTGTATGGGGCAAGAAACAGTTTGAGTATAGGAATGCTGGGATGCTGATAGATGGATCAGTTAGTTCGGCTGGTCACTCAAGCATATGGCCATATATTATAACAAAACGTTGTGAAGGAAAAATGTTTGCAGAGTTGTAAGTCTTAGCCTTTTAGTCAATAATAAATATATTACACAGCATATCACTTCAATTTTCTGAGTTCTTGAAGTAATATAGTTCTCTGAATGTTGTGGATTTTGTTATCATTCACTTGCAGACGAGATAGACTATCATGGGAAGATACAACAAATTTAGCTTCCTTCATAGGGGAGCAGCTGCGCCACATTCATCTTTTACCTCATCCACCTTTTAATATTTCAGCTTTTTCCGATATTAAGCAGGAATCTGGCTTGCCTGAGACTAGTGGTTGCATTGCATCTTTTACTTATAAATCAAACACTCTAGCAGAGTGGGAAATCTTCATCAGAACCTTAACAAGAAAGAGGAAGGATGTCTCAAGTCGTTTGACTAAGTGGTATACTTTGTTCTTTTGTGAACTTTGTGATATTCTTTTTAAATTGAACAGTTCGAAGATATTGAAGAAATGCGTTTTTTATTGTTTGTATACTGACCTAATGATCTTATGAGCACTTTGAAGTCCATGAGGAAACTTTATTAAATTTGTGTGGTTTTTTCATATTCCTATCTAGTTCTTACTAGATTTTTCTTTTGATTTCTGCTTGCTTAAATTATACTTTTATTCATGCATGATAATTGTGCCCCAGTATGTTGCCTCTGCATTTGTGGTTCCGTAGAACTGATATGTACCATAAATCTGTGTTATTGCCACTTTTTTATTTGTAAGATGGCCTCTGATGCTTGTTTCTGAACCTTTTTAGGGGTGACCCTATCCCTAGCAAACTGATAGAGAAGGTTGATGAATATATCCCACCTGAATTTGCAAGGCTGTTAAATATCACTGAGGTTTCTTCTTAACTTACTTTTGTTTTACATTTTAAAATTAATTAACTATAATAGACTAAATTTGGTATTCTGTAACCCGTGCAACTCTTATTCAACTTCAGAATTCCCCAAGCAGTGATTGTAAACCGTGCTCCTGGATACACTCTGACATTATGGATGATAACATTTACATGGAACCATCATGGGTTTCCAATTCAATTGGAAATGCCAAAGATGCTGGCCAGGTGGACAATGGTTTTTTGAATGGCCATGATGTTGGTAGAGACATGAAATCATGGTGTCCTAGCCACATCCTTGATTTCAGTGATCTTTCAATAGGTCAGTACTTCTCCTTTGCTGCCTTTTTCTAGAGCGTTCATTCAACTTCAACAAGGCTACTCGACTTGATTATAATTGACTTATATTGGACCCTTACCATGATAAGGCACAATAATGGATCAAGTGCTTCAATATCTATAAGAAACATTTTTAGGTTGTATAGTTGAGGTTATACGTTTTCTCAAAATGATGTTGAATCAATAATAAAAGATAATACTTCTATGTTATTATCCCCTAAAAGGGTACTCTGTTTATTTCTCCTCTGTATGAATTAATAGATTGAGATTGCCTGACTGTTTGTCATCACAGCTGTGTTTGTAATATTTCTCCATAATATGTAGCTTCATTTGTACATTGTAAATATGCATTTTCCGATACTAAAAGAAAATAAGTTTTATTTAGTCGTTTTCTTTTTACTTTGATGTGAAATATCAGTCTATTTTATTTGAAATTTATTTTAAGAGCTATAATGATTTGATTCAAGTTGACTTTTTTATTTCTTTTGCAGGTGATCCTATTTTTGACTTGATACCCATTTATTTAGATGTATTTAGAGGTGATTCGTATCTTCTTAAGCGATTTTTAGAAAGCTACAAACTTCCTTTTGCAACTAACATATCAAAGTATGATTCAACAGAGGGCGGTGATAAGTTTGACCGACTTTCATATGTTGCCATGTAAGTAAATTTCTCCAAAACTCCCTTGCATATTGTCTACTGATGGGAACCAAGAATTATGGAATAGAAACACAATGGAAATTCTGATATATTGAAGATAAAGTGCATAAACAGCATTGGATTACACTAGCAGCAATAAGGAAATGTAATACAAATCACACAACAGTAGACACTCAAACAGTAGTGAACAACTCTCTCACAAGCCAAACCCGATACACACAGCACAGCACTAGCCAAACATGGAATGTTAGCCTTCCCTCACAAACACTCCATACTCAGCCGCCCTCACCAGGAGCCAGCCTCCCCTTTTGTACCCTCCTGCAGACCGCATGGCAGCTTTCCTCCCTTCATTCCCATGCCCAACAACCTCTTAATCTCAAGGATCACTGTCCAGATGTCTTATTTGACTAATGCCTATTTTACCCATTTTCCTTCTGGAATATACTTCTGTTATTGGGGGTCTATCGTCTACTAATTTTTCATCAACTTTCCTGCTAAATTTCCCACCATTTGTGAATACTTCAAAATTCTTTTAGAGTGTATTTCAATCTGCGTGTGTTAAGATTATCTTAAAATATGAATTAATTTACCCATAATAGCCACTTGAACTCAGTTCAGGGACTCCTAAATGGTTGCTAAGCAAAGAGTAAAAGGTTGGATGCCCTGTCAGGGGATAATTTTAAGTACTTTATTAACATCCATCTGACCTATGGCCGTCACAAATACAATATCCAAGACAAATAATTAGTTCATACTCACGTATATTGGTGAGTGCATGCTAGTTCCTATCCATAAATTGGTAATTGTGGATTTCCTAATGCTGTTGATTTGTGGACGCAATGAAGACTGTCTTCTACAAATAAACGATGTTTTGCTTTGGAATTCATGATTTGCTTTCATAACTGTAGGTGCTACTGTATTTTGCATGACGACAATGTCTTGGGAGCTATTTTTAGTATTTGGGATGGACTTCGATCAGCAAATTCATGGGAAGAAGTTGAGCTGACAGTGTGGGGGGAATTAAACAAGTACAAAGGGTTTCCTTGATCATTTTGTGCATGTAATATTTTTGGAGCCTGAAGTCATTGAAGCGCTTTTCATAAGTACATGTCTAACACTTCTGGTAGCCGAAAAGTGAAGCGTGTGTTAACATAGCAATTGGTGGCCATTGGCTTTTGTATTGTTTGTATATTGGACCTTATTATTTACAGTCCCATTTTTGGGACTGTAAAGTAATTTAAAAATTTTTTAAAAATAAATTTTAGTTTTTTGAAAATTTAAATTTTTTTTAATAATAATAAACTAATGATAAACTTTAAAAAAATAAAAAATTTCAAAAAATTTTAAAAAATTACTATGAATAAAAAATTAATAAATAGTATAAACAAAAAAATTAATGAAAAAATAAAAAATAAATTTGGGGGACTTACTCCCCCTTTATATTATGTTTGATAATCATAATAAGGTGTCCCTCCGGCCTCCGTTCATATTTGATGCAGTTTTGTGAAGTTTAGAGAGTGTTTATCTTGTTGGATCAGGTGACAATTGACATATTTGTTTCT
>JASKGM010000008.1:735368-751112 GCA_034509205.1 Ceratonia siliqua
CCAATACCTACAGTAGACAGCTCCAGAATTATTTATAATATATAAGAATAAAAGGTAGACATAAGTTTCACAAACTTGTAGAGAGTTAGCAACTTAGCATATATTGAGTGGTTGCAGGGGTGGGAGCTGCATGGAAGGTGGCAGACGTGGAAGAAGGGTCCACTGTGGCTATCTTTGGGCTTGGAGCAGTAGGCCTAGCGGTAAGTTTAAGGAAGCCAATAAATCCATTGGGTATAACATTATTTAAACTAAAGGTCCATTATTACAGGTTGCTGTGGGAGCAAAGCTGCGAGGAGCATCAAAGATCATAGGCGTTGATTTAAATCCTCAAAAATTTGAAATAGGTTTTACCTGTCTTATTCTTAATTAGTGATGGCTTCTTTCCCTTTGTGTTTTGGTTACTTATTTGAACCTTAAGAAGCATTATTGCATTGGTGATGACTGATGTGATGCAGGAAAAAAATTCGGGGTCAGTGATTTTGTGAATCCTGCCATCTGTGAGGAGAAGGCCGTGAGCGAGGTAGGTGATCATTCATTCCACTCATGCTTACTTGAAGGGTGAAGAATTTGTTTTTAATCCATTGGTTTCCAAGTATGTTGCCTAATCAGTTATGATCAGGTAATTAAGGAAATGACTAATGGAGGTGCTGATTACTGCTTCGAGTGCATAGGCTTGGCATCATTAATGGCAGAGGCTTTTAATAGTTGCCGAGAGGTAACTTGCTCTCTCCCTCCCCCCTAAGCTATGAGATCATTGACATTTTCATTAATTAAGCCTGTTTGATGGAATGAATTGTTAGGGTTGGGGGAAGACGGTGATACTAGGGGTGGAACAGCATGGTTCACCAGTGACTTTGAATCCTTATCAGATAATGAAGGGCAGAACTATAACGGGGTCACTATTTGGAGGTCTCAAACCTAAATTGGACCTTCCCTTGATTGCTAACAAGTACTTGGACAAAGTAAGATATATATATAGTCCATTTCATATGTATGCTGAATGTTTCTTTAGTTATAATATTCCACTTTGCCATTTCTACCGCAGGAGCTTAGTTTGGACGAGTTCATATCACATGAGGTGGGGTTCCAGGACATAAACAAAGCTTTTGACTATCTTCTGGAAGGAAAGAGTCTACGCTGCATCATATGGATGGATAAGTGATAATTAGCTGGGTTGGCTTGCCTTGCCTCCCTTGTTTTGTAAACCTCTTTCTTTTTTCTGGAACTAAAAGATTAATGAACAATGGCTTCAGTTAAAAAATGTATATGGATTCCAAAAAGCCATCGCACTGATTAATCCGAAAACTTCTACATATGTGACATCAACTATATTAATATGCTACGCCAAACTTGAGCCATAACAATCACATTGACGATTCTTGTAAATAGGATCTTGCATATGAAGTTTGACATGGCTACAATGATAAGTTTTAAAATCACAATTATATTTATTTAAATAACTTTAACGTGTGGTAAAACCTTTTTTATTAATCAAATTTAAAGGTGAATATTTTGAGGGTTCTATTCCTTTACAGCTTCTGTTGTTTAGAATCCGGCCCCATCCCAACTTCAATTAAAAAATATTTTAAAATTAGTGTGATTGAATAATTTTTTTTATATCGGACAACCAGAAGAATAATCACATTTTAAAACAATGATTAATTTGATGAGTTAAAATATTTTCATTTTGGGACGAGTAGTTCATTATTTTTTTAATCTCCAAATTACCCTTGGAACTCCAAGAGAGTTGAGAATCTTGAGACGCCACGCACCCAAAAATGCAAGGTTAAATAAGTCACTTGATGTCCAAGACGGTGCCGCCACGAGGGCGCGACCTGGCAGCGTCTTCTAGATGACTCTCCCATATCCTCGGGTTCTAAAATTGTAGACGCGCGCAATAAACACGTGGTCTCGCGCTGCGGATTGTGAACGCTATTCTAGTTCTCACTTCTCACTCTTACCTTTAAAGACGCAGTAAGCCAGTAAATTATTACTTTTAACCCGAACTCCCTGCCCACTACTTTCCCCTCATTTTTGTTTTGGCCGCCTCCCAGTCGCTGACCAGCTACTGCAAATCGCCTCCTCTTTCATCAATGGCGGAAGCTACAGCGGAAAAATCCACTACTCTAGCTGAGGTACCTGCTCACTTTCTCATTGAACCATTCAAATGTATTTTTTACCTTTTTGTTTTTATATGTTTAATGTTGAATTCAGCTTCCAAACGTGCATGGATCATCGTTTTAAACTAAGGAGGTTTGGTTTTGACGGATCAGTGAGGGTTTATGTAGGAAATTGCCTGTGCAATCATTCTTTTTTATGCCACTTCATCGATCCCCTTCCCAAGTTTCATCCTTTTTGAGAGGGGAAAATTCGATCCTTGATAAATCAAGCAACAATCTGGAGTCTTTGGGCTAGGAATTGATTAGGTTCAATTTGTACTCAAATATATTAATTTGGAACATTGTCTCTTGAAATGTCTACTGATGTCCCACGAAAAAACCTTGTACTCGAGTTAAGCTGATTATATGTTCTTAAAGTCGTTCAAACTTAGACAGAACTTTTTATCCTTGTGTTGGAGCATTTTCCTTTCCCTTATCGAAGTAATCCATGACGTATCAGTTATAAAACAGAATAAAATCCCAGGCTGCCTGCCAGAAACTATATTCGAGACCTAAGTCAAGTCTCTGTAGTGGCCCAACAATGTTATTCTAGAGATGTGTGTCAGATTTGTTCTGGCTAGTCCTTATCTTCCACTGTATTCCAACCTGCCTTCTGTATGCCTGTTCATTAAGAAATCAGAATGGAAAAAGGATAGGTGGCTTGAAAGACAATACCGCATGCTGGAATTTGGTAGTTTTTCTTATGCTTAGTGCTTTAGTAGAAGACGGGCCTAGTTTGTCATCATTGTGGATGAATTACTTATACGATTGCGTAGTCATGTACTATGCACCATGGATATGGACAAGTGAAAAATGGAAATTCAAATATGCAAGTTTTGTTTGAACTTTTTTATGCATTACTAGCTTCTAACTATCCAGTATGGTGGTAACTGGTGACAACATTTGCATGCTCTCAATTTCCTCTGCTGAAACTCCATCTGCACATATTGGATTTGCTTTCTTGAACGCTTTGCTGGTTGGTTTACTCTTGTTATGACATGATATGAATGTACTAAACAAATTTTTTTCTGTTGCTTTAACTTCCAGCAATATTTTGTGAAGGAAGAAGAGGAGAAAACAGAAATAGTTACAAAACCTGTGGAAGTCAAAGAAATTGAAAACCCAAAGGAAGCTGCTTCTGGGGAAGTTGTCGCTGGGAAAACAGTGGAAGCAACCACTGCAGTTGCTGAGGAAAGCAGTGAAGTCACTCCTGCTGCTGAAGAAAGCAGTGAAGTCACCCCTGCTGCTGAAGAAAGCACTGAACCCAACTCTGATGCATCTGAAGAGAGCAACAATGCAACTACAGAGCAAAGCAGTGAAAATACTGAAGAAAACTCTGGCGAACAAGCAGAAGTGGAAGAGACGCCAGAAGTTAAGGTTGCTTTTACTTAGCCTAATTCAATTTACTTCTCAAGTATAGCCACCTAATTTGTAAAGAGAATGCTCCTTCTGTCTTTCTGTTTCAGCATATTCATATTTGTGCTATTTATTTCCAGCTTGAGACTGCTCCAGTAGACTTCCGCTTCCCAACTACAAATCAAACAAGGCATTGCTTTACCCGATATGTTGAGTATCACCGGTGAGCCATAGTTTGTTGGCTTTTGTTTTTATTGAGCTTATTGCTGACACTTTCTGAAGAACTGCCTCACTTTATGTTTTACAACCCTTTGACTCCTCTATAGATGCATAGCTGCAAAAGGAGAAGGGGCACCAGAATGTGAAAAGTTTGCAAAATATTATCGTTCTCTTTGCCCTGGTGAATGGGTATGTATTTTCAATGCTCATTCGAACATTATTAATTATTTACCAATAGGCAGCATTAGGATCTGTTGATCTTTTTAGATGGTTTTACCTGCATACATTTCTTGTTGCTTGATGATTCTATGTCTAATATCCATCCAATTGTGGAGAGGGAGTTCTTAAGGATAGATGCATAATACTTTGAATCCTCGTAGTTTTGATCAACTTCTGTCAGCTCAGCTCCTTATCACTTTTAACATGTCTGCATCCAGCTCTTTGACTGTTGTGACTCAACTATGTGTATTTGGTTCATTCTTTAAGATGTAGACTTTTCCTTGTGAGATAAAGGTGCTTGAGTTACCTGGCCAAACACTTTTGTATGAAGATTTTCATCTTCTTGAAATGATTAACACCTTTTTAAATCGAGACAAGAATGATTTGTTGAAGGATTTTATTTTCCTATAAAGTTGTAATTACTGCATTGGGAAATATTAATGTCAGAATTGAACTGATAAAACTCATGGAAGCTGTGATGAATATTGGTGTTTATGATTCTACGGTCTACACTGCTCGTATTGAATTTAATCTTCCTACTTGTAAGAGGACCAACCTTGAGCTTTACATGGTTACCTTGTAAAGACATTGACCAAAAAGTAAGAGCTAAGCTTTAAAGTTGAAAGGTATTTTATGCGTCAGAGTAACTATCCTATTATTTCAAATGGATGCCTGATGATTATATTCCACAAAGTTTGCCATCAGATAATACAAATGTACAATTTTAATAATGTCACGTCAATTTTTGATTTTTTTCTATTGACTCGTTTTGTTCATTTTACAAAAGCTTGAATCTATCCTAAAATTGCTGTTGTGAGCTAACAGTTGCTTTTATTCACGCGTCTATTCACCAGATTGACAGATGGAATGAGCAAAGGGAGAACGGAACATTCCCAGGTCCTCTTTAGGGGGTGCTTGTCTGAAATTATTTACACAATTCGCTTGCTCCTTTCACGTTTAAATTGCTATTCGGCTCCACATAAATTCTGCTGAGAGGTGAACTCTCAACCCCATGGGGGATGTTCAATGTTACACATTTTGGGTCAATAAGAAATTTTGGCTGTCTATTTGAAGTTTGAACTAACCTGAGTTCGAAAACGGATGCTTCCATTACTTATAAAGAGTTGTTGCCTGTTATTGGGTTATCTCCAATGCATTTTTTATTTCAAATCTTTGTACCTCCGGGCTAATGGATCCCAAGAAAGAATCCTTTGGTAAATTATCTAAGAGGTCTTTGTTATGTCTTATATTGGGTGGCCGGTATTTCCTATAGTGAGAAATTTTTCTGGGAGAAACGCTAGTTGTATGTTACGAGATAGATACGCTGTCTTTGCTGTGGGATTGTTAGCTGTAGGCGAACGTTAGCTTGAGGGAAAATGAAAGATGAGAAATAATATTTGTGCATTTTTTTATATCACTTTTATATTTGTTTTAGTTATTGATATATTATGAAATAATTTATTATAATAATAATGATAGATAATAAAAAATAATAAAATAATTTATGTAAAAAGAAATTTTAAATTAATGTATAAAAAATAGTATATAAATATTATTTTTGAGATTGAAGTTAAGTTTGGGTGGAAGAAATTTTAATTTGTAATGTAATTAAAATTTAATTATAAAAATTGAGGATGAGATATATATAAAAAAATTAAAATTGTTATTTAGAATATATACGTATAATGAAATTTTCTATATTTTTATACTTAAATATTTCAAATATAAAAAGTATTTATAAATTAAAAATTTATTTATATTTTTACAATTTATTATTTAAATTATAAATTAAAAAAATGAGAAAAAGTGTAAAGAGCTCCCCATACTATTATATTTTTCTTTTTTCGTGGGCGAAGAAAATTGAGGATAAATTGGCCGAAATGTTTTCACTCTCGAGTCGGACCAGAAACAACGGCCCTCTCCTCTGAAACTCCCAACAGGGATGGGTTTACATTGTTGTCTGAGCGTGACCACCTTAAAAAGTCTCAAACTTGCGACAATCCCCACTTCATCTTCCTCACGCTTCCTTTTCCGGCCGCCCCACAGTACTCTTAACCTCAATTTCCTTTCTCGCTATGGCTACTTACAGCAACCTCCATTGCCACACCTCATTAGAACTCTCTCAACATCTGCCGCTGTCCAAACATCTCCCGCCACATCGTCATCAACAACGAAAAGCCCGGATGACAGGGGTGATATTGGTGGGAAACCTCAATGGAAAGCAGCAATAGACTTCAAGTGGATAAGGGATAACAAGGAAGCTGTTGCCGCCAACATAAACGACAGGAACTCTAATGCTAATCTGGAGCTTGTGCTTGAGCTCTATGAGAAAATGTTAGATCTTCAGAAGGTTAGGTTTTCGTCTAGCTTCATCCTCTGGGATAAATTGATAATCAATTTCGTTTTTTTCTTACTAATTTGGAGTTCTATTCTCTAACTAATTTGAAATGTAAAGTTTTAGTACAGAGTCACAGACAATCATGAGGGGAAAATACTTTTCTTTTCAATTGTTTAGCTAATTTGTCTCTCACAGATAGCAGGAAGTTGAGAGGGTTCGTGGAGAAAGGAATGTGGTAGCCAACAAGATGAAAGGAAAAATAGAACCATCTGAGCGTCAAAGACTTATTGAGGAAGGTGCTCTTGGAGCAATTCATCACCCATATGGTTTTGCTCTTGTTTTGTAGTAAATTCCTTAAATCTGCCACATTCTGAGTGCAGGCAAGAATTTGAAGGACGGACTTATTGCTTTGGAAGAAGACCTGGTCAGGCTTACCGATGAGCTTCAACAGGAAGCTCAATGTATACCAAACATGACTCATCCAGACGTTCCAATAGGAGGGGAGGATTGTTCAGCAATAAGAAAGATGGTATTTCAGTTATTACAAGTGCTTTCCTTTTTTACTCCTCAAGGAAGAAATGGGAAGGTTCGTATTGCTCTTGTTAGCAATTTCATTTCTCAAATATTAATGTGCCTTTGTAGGTTGGCAGCCCTCGCAAATTTGACTTTCCTGTCAAAGATCATCTCCAACTAGGAAAGGAGCTTGATCTTTTCGATTTTGATGCAGCTGCAGAGGTATACACTGTATTTAACCTAAGGGGTTAAGGGGAAAAAGATCCTCCAAAGTGGAGGGTGCACTTTAGAGACAACAGTGCCAAGTGAATCACCCTTGATGATAGAATTGACGGTTTAGATTTTTATAAAGTAGGAGCAACCTCATAGCAAGCATCTTTTGGATTTGTGAAAAGTTAAAACCAACTTCCTTGGTTTTCTTATCACACTTGCATTTTATTCTCTAAAGTTTAACATGCACTTTAGAGAAGCTCAATCCATTTTAAAGCATCATTTATTTGATCCTTGGATATTATTTGTCATTTTTAATTGTACATTAGCAGTTAACATGATTAGGTGGTGGGTTCTATTTACCTAATACTCTTAATATATTCCTTGAGCTAGCAACATATGTAAAAGTAGTCAGGGATGATTTTGTATATTATATTAGAGTGATGTAATATTTTGAGCACTTTTATTGTCAAATGCTTCATCTCTATCACTATTTTAATTTTTTTTTACCTCAAACATTATATTAAATTATTGGAAGTTTGGATCTCTAAATAAAAAGCAAGAATATAATTGGCTTCAGTTCTTATGAATCTAGTATACTGTTTGCTCTCATAGGTCAGTGGGTCAAAGTTCTATTACCTGAAGAATGAAGCAGTTTTATTAGAGATGGGTCTCCTGAATTGGACACTGTCAGAAGTAACCAAGAGAGGCTTTACTCCATTAACAACTCCTGAGATTGTACGGTCATCTGTGGTTGAGAAATGTGGATTCCAACCTCGTGGAACAAATACCCAGGTTTGTGTGTGTTTATTGCTTCCAGACATTGGTGACTGGTGACTGCTCATCAAACTATTCTTGGGCTTCATGTTTGAAAACATAAAATATGGTGCTGATATCCAACATTTCTTTCCAAACTATCTTCATTATGAACTGGACAGTTTACCTAAATGTGTCCCTTAGTCCTTACATCTTCATCTTGTTTAATATTTTTATAGACTTGATACCTACATATGTGTTGGTCTTGTAATGATAAGCACTGTAAGGTCCAACCCTACTTCAAGATGCAAAGCCTTGAACTTCATTAAATTTCCTTAATAGCTACTTTATTAAACTTCCCCTAATAACCCCTTTCATTTTCATATTCTTATTTTGATGATCGAAGTTCATAGCTGTCTTTTGATGCTTCACGCCCAACATTGAACAGGTTTATTCCATTAATGATAGTGACCAGTGCCTCATTGGCACTGCAGAGATTCCTGTTGGGGGTCTTCATATGGATTCTATACTTGCTGATTCAATGCTACCCTTGAAATATGTAGCATTTTCTCATTGTTTCCGTACTGAGGCAGGTGCTGCTGGTGCAGCAACAAGGTAATAAGAGAGCTTATTTGTTCAATTCATAATCTTAGGTTCTTAGCAACTAATCCTGTTTTCAATTTCCATTATCTGTGACTACCAATGCACTGAAAGGAATTTACTAGCTTGGGGGATCATGAACCATTAAGATTTCTTCTTTTCTTTTTTTGGGGGGAAGGGGTGCTTCCATATGCCAGTCCAAATTTATTTCACCATCTGAAGTTCCTAGTTTTTAACATCTTATCCTACATGGTGGTGGTGGTGGTAATTTGGGAAAAAAAAAATCCAGCAATCTCTTAATCTCTGTGATTGTTATTTCAGAACTGTCAGTTTTATAATTGTATGTTGTTTGTCATAAGTCTTTAGTTCTAAATATTCTGCTATGCTAAGCAGGGGTCTTTATCGAGTTCACCAGTTTAGCAAGGTTGAGATGTTTATGTTGTGCCGCCCAGAAGAGAGTGAATATTATCATGAAGAGCTTATCAAAATTGAAGAAGACCTCTTCTCATCCCTAGGGTTACATTTTAAGTGAGTTACTACATCTTTTGTTGACTTTCAACAAGATTCATCTACTAGATTTGTAGTGATTGTTATTTTTTTTCTACAGAACTTTGGATATGGCCTCCGAAGATTTAGGTGCACCTGCTTATCGTAAATTTGATGTGGAGGCATGGATGCCTGGCTTAGAACGGTTTGGTGAGGTACTTAAACAACTCTCCCTTTCTCTCACAACACACCCACACAGCTTTTATGCCTCTTGTGCTGAAAGTACTGCTTTTTACGAATGGGAATCACATTTCTGTTGGTAGTGGAGCCTAACTACGCCTGGAAGTGGAAACTTCCTGCTCCGCCCTTTGTTTTGTTTTTTTGAAAAAATCAAGTGGCTTCTATACTTTGCTGAATGATATTATGAACAGATATCAAGCGCGTCAAATTGCAGAGACTATCAGAGCCGTCGTTTGGGAATTCGGTATCGTCCGTCAGAACCAGCAGTCACAAATACCAAAAAAAGTAAAGGCAATCTTGCTCCACCGCAGTTTGTTCACACATTAAATGCAACAGCTTGTGCAGTACCGCGGATGATTGTCTGTTTGCTAGAGAATTACCAGCAAGAAGATGGATCTATTGTTATCCCTGAGCCTTTGAGGCCCTTCATGGGTGGCCTTAATGTTATAACTCGAAAATCATGATGGAATGTGATCACATTTTCTCCAAGGAATACTTCTGCGGCATCAGATTTTGTGATAGATGAGATATGCTTCTTGTTAGGATTAAAGTGGCAATATATGTCTTCAAATTGTAAGTGATTGAATTCCAATGAGCTTTTCATTAAAACAGTAAAGCGTATAAAAGAAAGTCCGTTCCATTGTTTGGAAGTGCTTTTGCCTCAACTGGACTTCAGGATGACGATGCCATCTCACTACATGTGCATGAATAATTACATCCCGAAATCGTCGAGTACAGGAAAAACTAAATAAAAAAGGTCAAAACTTGAAATGCGACGGTGGTGGTCGAAGGAGGAAGCAAAGATCCGATATACTTGTTGGTGTGAAACTGTAGGTTCAGCTTCTATATGTTTCGTCTATAATTTGAGTTTGGTAACGTCGATCTTTGGGACAGGATATGTATATGCCTCATAATTGATATTTTGGCCCAAGGTACTCAATTTTGTGAAAGTAGTTATGAGATCAACCTGAGAAGCAAAATTACAGAAAGGGGTAACAAAAAAGTCAATTCCCAAGCAAACAATGCCGTTAACAAGGAATATAAAAGCTACCATGAATGCCAACAGCTTATTATATCGCAAATGGTTCGTTGATTTCGCACTGCCGTTCTAGTGATCATATATTAGTAATGGTGCCAATCATGATTGTCACAAAGCTCAACAGGAAAGTTGAGATGATAACTTATTTCAGTAACTCTTTCTCTGCCCTTGAATGTAGAGAGAGAGAGAGAGAGAGACTTACCTCATAATCTGTCTGAGACACTGTTTCTCGGCTCCGTTGGTATTTTTGAACCCATGGAGCAACATCCGGGTCAGCGGCCAATAAGGTCTCTGTTGCAGTCTGATTAGGACCCAAGAATGCAGACATAACAGCAAGCTGGCCAAACGGAACAAATCAGTCAGCAACATCCTTCTCTATTGCTTGTAATGTTACATGTATCAAGGGATGCTCCCCTTTTCATTGTTTTTCATTTAATTCTTTATATTCTCGACACCATTTTCACATTTCAAAGCTTTGATTACACAATTCAATGATAGGAAAAAAACACAATGGATCTATGAAGTAGCCAATCTAAGAAGGCAACAAAGCTTGCAGCAAGTGTAAGTTGGACATGTACTTCAGCACTATGAGCAAGACTAGCTAGTGCAAGCTGAAGGTGTTAAGCAAAATTGAGGAAAGATAATATATTTGTTAGCGTGTAAAATATTTGCATGGCCATTTAAGGATGAAACCAATGTATAAGGTTTAACTTCTCACTTTTACATGATCGATTTCAAACATAGAAGGAAAATATGATATTGCTTTCTAAAGCATAATCATCTGGCATTTTACTTCAATTCTTTGATCCAAATAATTTTTTGCTTTGTTAATGAAGAACTTTCTTGAACTAAACATGTTATGACTTGCTTTCATCATTTTAAAGCCACAATAAACATTGCGCATGTTAGTCTAAGCTGTACTTTGCTGCATGAAAACCAGGATAGTATTGTTTTTCTCTATTTAGTATGTATACGTTACATCCTTGATTGTGGATGCCTTTCTATCTTCTAGCACTTCGCAGAAATAGTGGTCAAATGATGTGAAGTACCTGTCGAGGCCCAAAGCCTACAGCGGAAAACTTGTCTTTCATTTCCTTAACAGTTGCTTTCTCCCACGAGGGAACTCTTCCCTCTGGATCCGGGTCTTGAGCATCTCCCCTACCAAATTGCTTATCGAACAAGCCCCACTGATTCAACAATAAAAATTGCATCTATTGTATGATCAACTCAGTGGAGGCTTAAGTAGTAAAATGGAAGATTATTAAAAAGCGACCTACATGGTGTTATAAACACCTCTAACCAACAAATCTTTCATAATCCTTTTGCAAGACTTAAAGTTGTGAAACTGTTGATAAACCAACTTATCTTTATCCCACACTTCACCTCAAAATATATAGATTTTACTAAAAATAAGATGAACCTACTAGACTTTGAAAAGTTCAAAAGTAGAGTAGATCAAAGTGAAATCCATCAACGATGGCACAACCAACAAAAAAGAAAGGCTGCTACAGGCAGAACATCTGATTATTATGAAACAGAAATTCATTTCCTTAATTTAGTAGTTATGTGGTATATATTGGAGGCCTTCGTAATTGCTCATAATGAAAATCCATCACAAAAAATTTTGTGACCTATGAGCTGGCTTAAGCTTCAAATTTCTCAATTGGCAATGCATCCAAAAGTTCCACCTGTGGATTGTCTAGGACCATAAAGATTTGGCCAGAAATTCAGATTGTTAGGTATATATATCAAAACTATTCTTGACCCTTCTCTTAATAGCTTAAAATTTTGAGATAAATTGAACTTGAAACATATTAAGCAGAAATTGCGGTAAAACACAGGTTAAAAAGCACACCTGCCCATTTGATCCATACGCAGTGTACAATAAGTTCCCTTTCTCTTCATTTCCACCACATTTGCGAATGGCAGAAGCTAAAAATGTAGCCTTGGCAGCACTTTGTGCTACAAAAGATCAAGCCGAGGGAGTCAGGGGAAAAGGAAATTAACCACTGAACACAAATATAATTTACCTTTCTTATCCAACATAGTCATAATCAAAATACATATAAAACCATATATACATGTGTAACATTTGTTGTTCATAACTTTCAAGTTTCAACCTGATTATATTAAAATGTATAACCTGCACAATGTATGAGATCTGCAAAGGAAATGGGTCCACCCTTGGAATATGAATCTATCTCCTTTTTTGCTTCCTCTAATAAATTCAGGGCGGCAGAAAGTCCCTTATTTTCAGGTCTACTTATTTCTGAGCTTCAGGCAGGAAAAGAAGAGATAGAAAAGAGTATGATTATCGTTGAGCAAAAAGAGATATAAAAACCTAAAATGCTTTCAACTAAAGAAAAAGGAAAACGTTCGCTACTTAAGAACTTACCAACAAAACCTGAAATTCAAGATAGACGTATGTTTAACTTAACATACCTTGGACAACTTACAAGCTTTTCTCATCCTTTACCCAAAACATAAACTAAAAAAAGTTGGTAATTTGGATGCAGCAAAACGATCTTCACAATGTATATTAAATTCTATCAAACTAATCGCTTTATAAAGAGTTAATGAAGTGCCCACCTCTTGTATAATGGATTTAAAATCTTATGTTTAGGCAAAACTCGTTAAAGTTACTGCCAAAGGAGAAGTACCTGAACCGTATTGATCCATTTGGGCCACCTGATTTTGTTGCCTACAAACTTGATCAGATGCCAATCAGTATTCATTTTACAAGATGGAGACCACACACACACACACTCTGTCCCCCTCTCTGTGTCTGTGCTTCTCACCTTATCATAAGTCAAAGCATCATTTAGAGCCAATGTTAGTATGGGTGGAATAAGATCAGGATTTCCCTGAAATCAGTTCAGATATTAAAATAAATTATATCCACATTGGGAGTTCTATTTTCTGGATGAATAATATGGACATCAGGGTTATGAGAAGTCATCTATAGTCTACAAACAGACAATTTTAACTGTGATGGATGCAAGTCAGTCTGACATACCTTTATGGCCGTAAAAAGTGTTCCTTTAACATTAGCTGTAAGAATATATAGTTAGAACTCTGCTGAGCAGAGAGCTCAATTGACTTTGACATGAATAACATGAAATTTAGACCTAAACAAACTTACAGAGAAATTCGGAACGCTGTCTGCGTTGTATCAAATCAGCAGCATTAGCGGTCCCAATAAGTGATGGGCAGAATCCTACCAATTCCTAATAAGAGATACAACTGGCAGAAACTCATCATCGCACAATATTATCCACTAACTCTATATATTATACGTATATAAGCATCTACATGCCTACAAACAACCATATTAGCAGTTGATCTTCAAAAAATTACACAAATTGTGAAGAGAAGACATTAAAGTTCAATTGTATTTGGTAATGTTGCTTTGGCCATTGAAGCTGATAAATAAAAGAAATTTTGGTAGAACTTCATCATTATTAAAATAGGAAAAAAAATACAAAGAATGAAACGCAGAAAAAAGAATATCTCAAGAACAGGATTATGATTTGCAACTATACGAATGAATTTACTATTGTGAATAATAGCACATATCCTACTGGACTGATTAGGAAATGTGAAACTATCAAAGTAAAATGCCCCTAGAAAAAATTGAATTTAACAGTTTCCCTCGTGCGCCACTCTCTAATTTAATTCTATTTGCATCAATAAAGCATATTCAGCAGATGGAAGCGGGTCTGGTCTTTTCTTTTCTTTTCTTTTTCTGCTTGGGGGAAGAAGAGGGAATATGTTGCATTTCCTAGAACTGGTACCAATCTAAACTGCCAACTGCCCAAGACAACAGAGTTTTTACTTTTCTGTTTAAGGATAGATAATAAAAGCAAAGGTTCGATCTTACCAAGCCAATGGTCGCCCCGACGCATTTAAGAATGTCTCGTCGATGGAATCGATCTTCATCACTAACATCAGTTCCGATTTTATTACAACAAATAGGTACCTAGTAACACATAGAACAAAGATTATGATCCATAAGCAACCGTTGGAGTTAAATGATTGGATTTTACTCAGAGCTGCACAACAAGAACATTGTTTTGTGTTATAATTGAGACCCATTTGCCATCCATAATGCGATTAACAACATAAATGAACTGAAGACACATTACAAAGCAAGAATTCTAACTACATTTTATATTCACAGACGCTCATAGGCAGAGACAGTTGCAGCATATACTTACTGCACGAGAGGGGTATCTGGTGGCAGCAGTAGTGGTGATGGGTGATAAGTCACGAGCAAGTGGAAGCAGGGAAAGGAAAGTTGAGAGGAAGGAGACGCCCATTGCTAATACTATCTTGTTCCGTGTCTCTGCTAGAAAGATTTCCCAGACCCAGCGAGACACACATGCAGAGTGGAAGCTTTGCGTTTTGTGGAGCGTATATAGCAATGGGTTAATGATACACATTATCCTATCCTGCTTCTAAAGGGGCATCCTCAGAATTCTTTTGCTATTGGATTGTCTTATCCTGACCCAATCCGATTCGACTGACCCGTTTCAAACCAATTATTGTTTTACTTTTAGCACTCCTTTGTTCCGCCGTGAGTTTATAACTTTAAATAAAGGCGGTAATTAAGATTGTTCAAAACTCAAATTAATTAAATCAATCTGATTAATTCAAATTAAATTTATGTAGTGTGTTAGTTTAAATTTTTTATGGGTTGGGTTGGGTTAAATTTTTTTAATAAATATTAGTTGGGTTTAATTTGGGTTAGTAAAAATAATAAATTAATTTACCTCAACTTAATTTAATTATTTAAATAAATATTATATAATATATTATATATGAAATATATCACATAAAATTAAAATTTATGACTAATATAAATTTATTTTTTTAGTTTATTAATATATATAATTGAGCAAAGGAATAATTTTTTTGTCAAATAATTATTTAATTTTTTTTTAATGAAATAATTGATGTTTCTTTCTATTATAACAAATGGTGAATAATTAGTTTACTCTTGAACATTTTTTAATGTTTTGTTGTCGAGATTTTATTGCCATATATTTATTTATTTATTTTATAAGTATAAATTTATTCATATTTATTTTTATTATTTAAATTTTTATAATATTCTTATTTTAAGAATTTTAAAATAACTTTATCTTAAATCGATAAACTAACCTAACCCAAGCTAAATTTTCATGAGTTATGTTGTCGAATCATAAGTCTTTTAGTTCAAATTGTAAAGTATAAAAAAATTCTTGATTTGAATTTAAATCAAAACCAATATAGCCCATGAACACTTCTAGCAGTAACATAACTTTGATAACTCCTATCTTTCTTTCTTTTTTAAATTTTTTTTCTTTTTGACATTAATTAAATATTTTTTATGTTATATATATTTTTGAAATATTTTTAGATTTTTTTTAAATTTTGTACACGCATTCATCATTTTTCTAAAATTTACTTTTTCATAAGAAATTTTAAAAAAAAGTATTTTAAAAAAAATACATGACATTAAAAATAATTAATATTAAAAAATAAAAAACAAAAAAAATGAGATGTAAAAGTAAATTAAGTTATGCTATTGTCCCATTTAGTCCTTATATAAATAATTTATATTTATT